>SSNS01000044.1:1456175-1516175 GCA_006937985.1 Aphyosemion australe
CATCAAGAAAGCGACAGCGAGCATCTGACACCAGAGGGACGCCAGGCGATGACTTTTCTGATGTTGGCATCATCATCATGGAGAGGGTGATGGTTCTTCAGGATCTGGATAACGAGACTTTTTTAGTCCTTGAACACATTACCTATCACACCTCTGCAACACTTGGATGTGATTTAAAAGATGGGAATGGAGTTGGACGTGACTAAACTCTGGAGAAACTGAACTGAACTGTTCCTGTCAGGAAAGCTCACTGTTGTGTATGTGAGGTGGATGGCTCCAGGTTAGAGGACATTTTTATTTCACACTTGCTTCTATCTATTTAAAGGTTGAATCTCCAGATGAACAATCAGCAACCCAAAACAAATCACTTCATTGTTAAGTTTATTCTGTTACTGCCATGTGGATGGGACCTCCTGTTTGCTTTTCCTCCCTGTACAAGTTCTCTGATTGGTAGCTTTCTTCAGCTTTAGTTTGTATTTACTATTTACAGGTGAAGAGATGGATAATTTTACAATCCTGGTACCTATGAATCGATACCGGTACTTAACGGTACCTATTTTTGATACTTTTGAGTGTTTAATAATTAATTAAATCTCCTTTTTAATTAAATATTTTTGTTCTCAATAACCATGTTTGATCAATATCATGATAAATAACACACAGTTTATTTTATCATTGTAGTGTTGTACAAAATTCTCCAATATGAAAACCTTTAATCACAACTGTTTCTAAACGATGCAGAAACTAAAACCCAGCTTCATGTGCTCCTATTGCTCTCCTTTCCCCTCTGGACTAATTGTGTGATGGTGGGTTCTTGTAGTTTTATAAACTGCAAATTAAACTGAAGCAAACATCTTTGCTGTGAACTAAATTTACTGTGTATCTTCATTCCTTTACTGATCTCTGCATTTATGAAGTTTCAATTTGGAAATGTATTTTTAAAGAACTTCCTCTACCACATTATTGTAACAACTTGAATGGAATTATATGTAAACATGACCTATAGTTTCCTCAATTTGTGAATTTCCAGCTGTTTTTGAAATTACAAATGTTTGTAAAGCTTAAGCATGGTCTCCTTTTATTGATTGAGCAGTTATTGTATATATTTGAAGTGTAATTGTTTTATTTATTGTCTAAATTTGTGACTGAGCAATAAGCAGTTCAGCAGGTATGGCCCACATCCGGCACCCATGGCAGATCTGGCTCACATACCGCAATGAATGACGGCCCACCACTGGCCCACATCTGGTTTGCCGAGTCCGAGCCACCCCTGCCTGAGCTGGGCCAGGTGTGGGCCAGTGCAGGTTACCACAACTGGCCCAGTGCTGGAACGGCTATGGGCCATACATGGCCCACCTCTGGCAAACTGGCCTGGGCCAGTGGGGGCCCCTCATTCATTGCGGTATGTTGGCCAGATGTAAGTGCCAGATGTGGGCCACATCTGGCCCAGACCAATTTTGCTACCTGGGTTGACTCGTGTTGGTAAAAACTGATTTCTTTTGTTTTAAGATAAAAGTCAAAATGTTGAAATAATATTTCCAGAGTAAAGATGCTGAGCTTTTTTTGAATGATTTTTGTAACAGAGGGATCTGGCTGCGTTTATTTGTGGGAACTCCTACAACTTCCTTTCGCTCCTTCACAATAAGAGTCTCAAATGCTGAAATACTTACATAAGCATTACAGCTTGTGGACTAGTTGATTCTAATGGTTGTAGGAATTAGAGTGTGTGTTTAAAAAGTCAACTAATCTCATTAACACATAGCATTGTGGGTATTGTAGGCATTTTCCTGCTTTGAGTTTAAAGTCAAAAACCATGTATTTCCAAAACAAAAATAAAATGTTTGGCTTTGATTCTTTTTAAATCTTTAAAAAACGTTTTCATTATTTTGTTTCGTGAAATATTAGTTCAACTTTTCTTCCAACATTAAAATTTTTTTTCTTTATTAGTGAACAGTAAACATTTTGACCACATTTCCAGCATTTCTAAAATTTTCTTGGTTGTGTCATGATTTTATTCTGAAAATAATATTGTGATTTTTATCAACATTTAATTTGACAGTTTAAAGAGACAGTGTGTAGTTTCCTAGCAATAGGGGGCAGTAGATACATTTCAGGGTAGTTTTACACCATATTGCTGTGACTGTCGCTAGCTTAAAAAAAACATTACGGTAAATGTTAGCTGTCGAGCAGAAAGCATGCAACCTCGGCGTGACTCCTCAGACTTTGATAGTCCTTCAGTTAATTCCATCGAGAGAATGCAATGCTGATGCTAGTTTTCTAGCGGGGTAGGTTCCAGATCTGCTTGGGGTCCTGCGCAATCTGCAAACTACGGCAATACCACTCGGCCAAAATATATTGCATCTCTTTTCGAAGCTGTTCTTTCACATAGGTTTTGGAAAGAATTTATCAGTTTTGTTATTAAATTCATATTTCTTATCGTCTAAATGTTTTCGAACGTGGTAACGTAACTTCCGTATGTCGTACGTCCAGACAATCATCTAGTCATCAGCAGGCGCAGGACCCAGAGCCAGACATTATGGCGTCCTCTAGAGACTATAGACTTGTGCCTTATGTGTATTAGACCTGATTTTTATGGTTATATGTTATGCAGCCACCAATATTTTTCAACAACATTTTGATGGATATTTAAAGCAGCATTCCGCAACTTTGCAGTTATATGGTCTCTGTCGCCCTCTAGAGGCTTGCCGCGTAACGTCACTGTCGTAACGTTAAATCTCTCGCTCAGGCATAAGAGGCATGTTTACATTCCTAATGTCAGGCAAAACAACGAAAACAAACTTTTCCACCTCCACACATTGAATAAATAGTTTTATCAGGACTGTATAACAACTTCATGCCCGACCAAACACAATAACCCTGGTGAAATCATTTATTACTTACCTAGCCATTAGCAGCACGGCTAGGTCAGAGTCCGTAGTTCATGCCGTTCTTTCTAAAAGAGCTCTCCAGCGAGGAAAAGACGGCCCAATAATAACTCTGGTCTTTGCTCTTGCTCCATCACGTTCTCCTTTTCTTTTCCTAGATTCCTCTGATAAGGGATTTCTAGCTTTCTTTGGTGAATCTGCCGCTGCTACAGCAAATCTACATTATACAATTATGGCAAGCCAAAGGGATAAAAAAAAAAGCACGTTGTAAACTCGCATTATGTTCGCCAAAACGCTCGTTCAAGACGCGCATTTTGGCGGACATAATGCTCGCTTTTAGAACACGCAAGTTTTTGTCCCCTTTGGCGTCAAAACGCACGTTCAAGATGCGCATTTTGGCGGACATAACGCGCGTTTAGAATGCGCACTTTTTTATCCCTTTGGCTTGCCATGTTCTGCCGTAAAACGACACCCAGTCAGTACTTCCGTCGCTACCCGATGCACAAAAACTGTATAGCGCAGTAAACAGACGTGGGACCCCCCAATACTATCACAGGTATGAAAATGAACATAATAGATGATACTATGATGCAAAATCTTTACAAAAAAGCATAATTTTAAGGTGTAAAAGTTGCGAAATGTTGCTTTAATGGTAAAAACTACACATTGTCACTTTATGAAAATAAAAAAATAGACATTTTCCTTTAGTTTTTATTCATCTGAGGCGCCAAAATTTACAGAGTGGGCCGCAACTGGAGATGTACCGATCCGATCCTAATATCATGGCGATGGTGGCAGAGGAGTTAAGTGGTCGCCTTGCAATCGGAAGGTCGCAGGTTCGCGATCCGCTCAGTCTGTCGCTGTTGTTGTGTCCTTGGGCAAGACACTTAACCCCCTTGCCTGCTGGTGATGGTCGGAGGGACCGGTGGCGCCAGTGTACGACAGGACCCGCCTCTGTCAGTGCGCCCCAGGGCAGCTGTAGCTAAAATGTAGCTCATCCCCACCAGCAAATGAATGTGTGTGTGAATGGGATGACTGATTGTGTTGTGAAGCAGCTTGGGGGTTGTAGAACCCTAAGAAGGCGCTATACAAATACAGGCCATTTACCATTTAATATCTGTATCGTTACAGATATAGAAGAAAATTCTAGATCGGGTATTGGAGACAATGGGCCCGATCCATAAGAATTGATCTATTCAGTATATTTCTATGTGCTGTGAGTGACGATGTCATGCGCTACAGTCCCACTCTGTGCAGAAGCTCACGTTGATTTCAAAATGGAGCGAGCAAAAGGATCGGCAATTTGGAACTTTTGGGCTCCTGTACAAAAGGATGATCCCAGTCTTTTTCGTATAGAAACAAATAGTTCATTATGTAATACAGTTTAATACTGTTTGTCCATATCGGTATCGAATGTGAAAAAAGTGGATCGGTGCATCCCTAGCCGAAACATGAACGTGTGTGAGTGTGTGTTCCTGTAATCAATGGGTTTAAATAATTCACGTCTCCTGTAGGCAGGTGTGTGTGTGTGTGTGTGTGTGTGTGTGTGTGTGTGTGTGTGTGTGTGTGTGTGTGTGTGTCAGGTTTTCCCTAAATGCCAGTGACTCACGTTGATAATAACAGACTCGCCTTTCAAAGCCCACCTATAAAAACTCCCATAATTATCCAGGTGGTGTGAACTGCAGCACCTCCCACACACACGCAGCTTTTCTATACACACCCACCAACAAACAGCATTATCCATTTAACCTCCATGCTACACACTCACTCTGAACGCAGCCACAGAAAGAAAAGAAGTCCAGAGCAAACAGATTTAGATGTAGTCCCTCTGCTGTGAGTCAGCACGGCGGGAACATGACAGGACAAATGACAAAACTGTGAGCAACAAAAAAGAAAAACAATTCCTTCCATTAACTCACTAATTAATCATTTATTTCTTTGAGCACAATAATTACAGCTCGGGACAGCAGTAATCTACCTGTCATGCCCCGCAAAAGGACTCTGATGACATGTTTATTTGTTTAATAATTGCTGCCGTGTTGAACGGAGCTGGGAATGTTTGCATGTGAGGAGAAAAAACGGAGACTTCCAGGTCTGAATACAAAGAATCCTGAAGTCGTTCATTCGAGCTGCGCGAGAGAGCAAAAGAAAGAGCGCGGCGGTAAAAAGGACAAGAGGATGTAAAAGAGCAAAGACAGGAGCGATCGCCGCTTATTTTCCCTCCTGCGTGTTTTCTTTGACACAAACACCTGCTGACTGCTCTTCTGCTGCCACCACAACACGCCGGGAACGACGACGACACACAGAGACAAAGGTGAAGCCGAGACACACACGAGGAGGAAGGAGGGATTTATTTGTCGGCAGATGGTCTTTTTCTCCCCCCTTTGAGTGAAGATGTGATGAGAACATGAAGATGAAGCAGAGGAGATGTGGATTTTAAGGGAAGGGGAGGGGGGGGCTAGGTGGTTTGATCGAGAGGCAGAGAGCGCCAAATGACAGCAGGGAGCAAACGATGAGAGGGTGATCAGAGCGAGAGAGAGAGAGAGAGAGGAGAGATGCTGTTGTTATAGCAACCTGCTGCTCTGGTGCTTTGTGTGCTGCATCCTCCCTTCTTCTTCCTTCTCCTCTTCCTCTCAATCACTCCCCCAACACCCCGCCTTCTCCTCCCTTGTTGCCTACCTCGCTGCCTCCTCTCCTTTGCTTTGCTCTCTTGAAAAGGCTGAGCATCACAGTGACATTAAGACGACTACATATTGATATTTTTTCACTCAAAAAAATGAAGAAAAAAAAGCAGACGCATCTAACGGATGAAATTTGTATTTTTAGAATGACGCCTAAAATATTTAAATTTGAAGTTTAAAAACAACACAAGCTGTATGTGGGGGTTTTGTGCTTCTACGATGATTCCTGCAACTTGGTTTTGACTTGGCTCCAATCTCTAAATTCTAACAGGGTTTGGTGCAGGGTTGGGTCAAATCATATTGCTCACAATTATATCGGTACATTTTTCATGCCTGGGGAAAAAATTATATCATGATATGCTAATTAGATGACATGAACACATCATGCGGGTCATGCAGCTCAGAGTTATTAAAGTTATGAAGTGAAACATGGCTGGAATCTCACATTATTCACTCATATCAATGAGTAGGGAAAGATAAATGGAAGGGTCTGAGGTGTTTTGGCTGCTGCAGGACTCCATACATGCTCACATAACCAGGGAGCAGGTATGGAGGCCTGCAGCAGCCAGGCGGAGACAAAGTTGGGACGACTTTGGGAGGGATCGGCAACCAAATCCAGGGAAATCAAACACCGCGAAGCTGATCGCAAATTTTAGGCAAGAATAAAACCCCAGGGATTTTTATGAGTCAAGAGAGCAACTTTTAGTTTTATCATTACACGAACACAGAGGAATACATGTGATGGCCGCTTTGAGTCAGAGACCCGTCGTAGACGGAGAAACAGCAAGCTAGCAGGAGTGACGTTAAAACGTAACACAGTGGTCACGTCTAACCGAACAGATCAGTGGAATGCATGTAAGATGGTGGCAAAAAAGCATTGCAGTTCTAAGATGGCAGCAACACACTCAGGACTAGCCATTAGCTTATCAGTCCTGAAGTACACGAAAGCTATGAAAGGCTGTTTGGGTAACTTTTATACAGAAATATGCTCCAAAATGTCACTTTAAGTTTCCTTAAGTTTTCTCCAGTTACAGTTAAAACAAACTAATAAACAATAATTTTTATTGTTTATAAAAATCACACAAAAAAATCTACACAACGCATTATTCATGCCACCTGAAGTGAGACAGTCTAATCATCTGCAGCAAATCAAAAGATGACTCAATAATATGTTTGTGTTGGATGGTGCGGGTGTGTGTGCGTGTGTGTGTGTTGGTGATGTTGGTAATCACCTGTTGAAGCCATCACCAGTCCTGTTACTTATGGTCTCTCTACATATGAAGCATCAGTGTTTGAGAAGGAAATTTGGTCACAAATATTTTTTAAAACTCACCTGAATCTGTTTATCTGACGGTAACTTTCCACCAAGTGTGATGACAAAACAAAGTCACGAAGAAAAAAAGCATCCTTCGGCTTTGTTCTCTCACTTGATAGATGATGAATGTTGAGATTTTTCACACAACCTGCAGAATCTCTGCCCACACCTGTCCACAGATGATTATTTCTTTGAAAAGTGACACTACACAGCGACGGCATCAATAGCCGATTTAAAAACAACAACCAGCTGCTGCTCAGAAACGATTGTTTTGCTAGAAAGCCTCACGATTCCTTCGTGCATTTTGATATCTTCTGATTTGAGGAAAGTCAGTGTTTGACATCAGTTCTGAAAAACTTTTTGTCTGAGTGTCGCTGAAACTTTAACGGTACACGTGATTGTTTTGGTACCTTCAGCCAAAAGAAGACAGCGAATGAAGAATGAAAACAGGGAGGACCATCAGCGTCTGTCCTTCAACTCAAGGACTGTGGCTGAAGCACACGTCAGCAAACATCCATCCTGCTGAAGTGTCCTTGAGCAAGTCACTGACACCAGGCATGGGGACTTTTATGCAAACTATCCTCACAGTCTGTATTTAGTCTGAACTAAAAAAAAATACACCTGTTAGCAAAAATAAAAACTGTGCCTTGATTTAGAACAGATCAGAGTGAAACGGTTTGATTTTAGGAGTGCATGAAAACAAACAATTTTGCATGTTTTAAATAAAAACAAGAGTTGAGATCAAAAAATGAAGCAGTTTGCTTTCTTCTGATTGATCACACGAGTACGGAAGCCCAAACAGAACAATGAGTAACATTGGATCACGCCAATGGAATTGGTCCCATTTGGTTGCAGTTTATCATTTACACCACCAGATGTCAATGCACCAAACACGATGGGCTTTTAAACAAGCAGAGTTTTGGTTTTCAGGTTCTCAGAACTGTAGAAAAAATGTGACTAAAGACAATAAATTAGCTACAAATTGAGAAACTAGTTGCTTTTGATTTGTTTTTTGTATCCAGTAAAATAAAAAACTTACATTTATTTTATATTTTGCTCAATATTTCTTTTTTTTTTTACAGCACTTTGGTTGAACTAATGTTTTTAAATTGTGATTTAAAAAAAATATTAAACTGGATTGACTTCAGTTCCCAGTTTTCTGGGAGTCTGAAAAATATGGGACAACTGTGGGAACAGTTGTCAACCAAATCCAGAATGATCTTTGGGTAAATTGTATAAAAATAAAAAAATAAAAAATCTATTCAACTAAGATTTGGGATTATGCTGCTTTCGCGTTACCTCGGAAGTCGAAACTAGGAATGATGTCACACCCGAGTTAACAGCGCTCTGGTTACCGTAATCGGAGAAGTTGGAATTCCAATAAGGCGGCGCCCTCAAAAACTGCTGTTTTGGTAGCTCTCAACGAACACAGACGACTAATAAACAACACTTTTAGTTTCTTCAGCTTAGAGATGCAAGCCCTACATGTAACATTGATTTTAAACGCACTCTTATATGTGTGTCTTGTAAAACAAACACATTTCAACCAAAACTTACTGTTGTTGATACGGAGAGCTGCCATTTTGGATCTTGAGGTCGGAGTTCTGAAAAACTTCAGAGTTTCCGACTGGGAGTTCCGACTTTGCGGGGCGTTTTATTTGATTTTTCCTACTCGGAAGTGGGGATTTCCGAGGACAAATTGAACGCACCATTAGGGCAGGGCGATTGGCCTAAAGTCAATATCACGGTATATTGAGGAGTTCACCTCGATAACGATAAATGGATGATAACTACATGTATGCGCAAAAACCAAAAGTTGTCCACTAGATGGAGCTGTCACGTGTATTACGTTGAGTCACGTTGTCGTGTGACTCAAGGTGGAGCAGCTTCTTAAAGGGACATGAACGTCACCAACAGCTTTTCATTTTCTTATCAAATTTATTGACATCGGAAAAATGATATCGGGTAGAGTCAGAAATTTTGATAACGATAAATTTCCGATTTATCGCCCAGCCCTATTTGGGATGTACGAAAAAATCAAAACATTGAAATGTTACGATATTTTCGGTTGTGATAGCAAATTGATATTTCAAAGCAGTGTCTAAAAATGTATTACGAATTTGCATAAAGGCAGTTACTGTATTTTTTGAGTGTGGTGCAATTCAACCTCCGACTGCTAGGTGGCAGCAGGTTTTACAGCCTTCATGCTGATGGAACAACAAGATCTCACGATAAATTGCAAATATGGTCAGGCTTTTGCCAATACACAACCCTAGTTACAACAGATTTTGATGAAACTGAGATGTTAAAATTTGCAAGAGAATTTCCCGACATCATGTGACCTGTCCCTGTTTAAAACATGTCTCAAAAGAATAAATTCTGAGTGACTTCCATGTAAAATTAGCATTTTTTTCTTGCAATTTTGTGTCTCCAGCCAGTCGCTCACGTCACAGCCCAGTGAGATCCTGGCTTTAGATAACAATGACCAGTTCTGGTGAGAAAAAAAATAGTTTTGAAGCTTCTTGTTGGAGACTAAACATCTAATAAAGCAGAGGTGGTGTTCTTGACTCCTTACACCTTCATATTACGTTTATTTTTAGTTTTTAAAGGTTTTTCTTCATGAAACTTTTCCTGACCCGATCTCTGAAAGCAGAGCATTAAACGGAAAGAACAGAAAAACAAAGCGTGTGTGTGAGTGAAGGACAGAAAACTCCAGAGTGACAAGAGGAAGGTGCAAACAAAAGAAACATTTGGCCGGCGTCCCAGAAAAGGGTGTATGTATGAGAAAGCGCCTGCCAGTCTGCCTCCTGTACACAAGGGGCCTGTACACGCCTGATTTGAATACACACACACTTCTAATCCTCCGAACAATAGCACCTTCATTTTTTTACATATATTTTCCCATTCAGGAGTTTTGGAGCGGATGGATGTAAGGAATCTGCATCTTTAGCCAAAGTTCATGCAGCTGCAGAAGCTCTGATCCAGATGTGTTGGTGTTGTGCACAGTTGGACTTGGTGGCTCTGATTTCTAATCACACACACTCGCGCGCGTGTGTGTGTGTGGTGAGGAACAGTGTCTCCGTGTGTAATCAGCAGTTTCAAACCTGCTGACCTGACATAAAAAGCCAGAGGACCATCACTCCTCCTCCTCCTCCCCATCCTCGACTCAATAACTTACACTTTAATATGTTTGTGTTGGATGGTGTGTGTGTGTGTGTGGTGGGGGGGGGGCACAGGAACAGGGGGAGAGGATGAGCTGCAGCCTGTGTTACCAGACACTTTACAAACCATTAGCATTTACAGCACGACTAATTATCCACCGAGTCAAGGACTGTGTGCTGGTGTGTGTGTGTGTGTGTGTGAGAGAGAGAGAGAGAGAGAGAGAGAGAGAGAGAGAGAGAGAGAGAGAGAGAGAGAGAGAGAGAGAGAGAGAGAGAGAGAGAGAGAGAATGAGGGGATGAAAGAGGGGAAACTGTGTGTGTGTTTGAGTGCGGTTCCTGGCTGAGCAGCTCCTGACTATTTATAGAGCTGCTGCGGCTCCTTCCTGTTTCTGGAGCCGTACCATCACGCAGGGAGGGGGTGGAGTCGGACGGGGAGGGGGCGGAGAGAGAGGTGGTGGGGAGTGAGAGAGGGTGTGTAGGAGTGGAGACTGGTCTAGAGCCTTTAGTAAATCAACAGATCCACCCCCTCTCATTTCTCCCTCCCTCCCTCCCCCCACCTCCAACATGGGCTCAGCCAGCAGCAGCTACCAACTAAACTACACACCAAAGAAGGAGAAAGAAAATGACTAAACAGGATAATTAGAGGGATATTTTTGCATCTGATGGTGAAATTAGACATTCTGCTTCTCGCTGACATCCCGATAATAAAAAATGACTTCTGTCATTAAATTCGAGCCCCGACCATGGATTTGTTATTCTAACAGGGAAAAAAACTTGAACACGGTTCATCCACGAGGGTTCAGGGCTTTGCTAACGTGTCGTTGGAATTCTAAACATGTTCAGAAAGTTTGCATGACAGGTCTGTTCTCCAAATGTAGCGTCACCTGGATCTTGATTCTCATTTTAGTTTTAGTGAGTCAGTAAGTAGAAAACACATGAGACAACTTTGAGAGGAGTTGGAGAGCAAACAGCAACAAAATGAGGATAAACTGAATAAATTCAGACTAGAACATTTGGTAAACTATTGCAATTAATTTGCATTAACATGATCCATCCCACGATCTGATACCTCGCCTTCAAAAAAACCAAAATATCCATTTAGTGTCAAACAAACAGACAAAACCTTCTAAGAGTTATAATCAGATACAGGAAATTGACTAAAATGAGTGAAAAAGGAGAAAAGTTTCCCCCGGAACGTCTTAAATGTTTTAAAATCCTGAGGAGTATTTAGAGCAGCTGACAAGAACCTCTGACTGCAGTGAAAAATGAACCTGTTGTGCCACAGAGGGGGCGTGTCTTTGCTCGTAAAATCGCTGCTGATTGGTGGAGGAAGGATAATAGAGCCATAAAGCCACAGCTGTAAACGTCTCACCCACCTGTTGGCAGGTGAAGACGAGCTGTGAGATGAAGGCAGCACACAGCTGCTGCTAACGGGTCAGCTGTGGGTTCTGGACAGCTGCACAGAGAGAAACCAGACAACTGGAGCGGACAGCTGATTGGACTTCGTCATAATTCAAATAAAAATGCTGTTAAAAGTTTCACTGTGGCGTTTATAGATCATTCATTTGAAGGAGCTCCTGTAAATCCTGGGCTCTCGTTGGCTAGTTAGCCTTCGTTTTAGTTCAGGAATAAACTTTATCCTAAGATCATATTTAAAAACAAACATGAACGTCTCTACTGCTGATCTGATGGTCACATTTCAGTATGAGGCACCATGGTGGCTAAGTCCTGCTTGTAGATGCATGATTTACCTCTGAAAGCATAACATTGTTAACGCTTCATCTGATTAATAAATATGGACAAAAGTTCTGAGAATGACACAAATATTAATGGATAAAGAAAGATAACGAAAGAATTTACATGCAAACCTTTACTGTATTTCTTTTGTGTGGTGCAATTCAAACGAGTTTTCCCATTAAATTCAGTCTTAAAAAATAACAAATATCATCTGACTTTTAGTATTGCTATATATATAATCACCAGCCCAGGGTTGTGATCCTGAAACTAAAAATGATTCGTTATTGCCAGAGTGATTTAGCGATGGTGTGTTCACTAAATTAAAGAAAAAAAATCTGCTTTTTTAATCTCACCCCTTCTTTCCACCGGACGTGAAAGCGGCGTGTAACGAAATAGCAGCGTTTTACCCGGGAGCTTCCTTCCAACCGAGAGATTTTCAGATGCTAAACGGGAGCGAAGGTGTTCCACGCTGCTGGTCCCGCAAAATCACAGGAGAACTGCAACACCACGCGTGATTTCAGAAGTCCACACAATAACAAGCAAGGAGAAAGCCCAACCCATCAACATCTGAATGCTTTGTGTACTAGACGTTCACTAAAGGTGCAGCTGAGCACTAAGCTCATTGGTCCGTGGCACGTCTGACCAAAAGAGATGAAACAGGATTCCCCCTTAACTCAAGGCTAATGCTAGCTTCATCAAAGGTTTCCGCCCACTATTTAAATCAGATTGATGACAAAAGCAATGTGATTACACTCTCAGGCAGTTTTAGGACTCTTCATAATTAAGTTAAGCTATTTCAAAAACCTGACAGCAGCTAATTAAAACACGAGGATGTGCAGCACCTGTATGAAGGCTGGAGCGTGAATGAGGAGGAAGAAGAGAGGCTGCTCCTGGATTCAAGGCCAGATGGTCACCAGGAGGGGCTGACAGTTGTGTGTGGAGGTTTTAGTGTCTGCACAGGAAAGGGATCAGGACAAACCGTGTCCAACACCCGTCCTCTCAGGGAGGGAAGATGTGGGACGCATCGATGCTGAGACAACAATAGAGGCCTGGAAGTGTCTCTGTGTCGCTGCTTTCAGTTCCACACGTGGGAACCTGGAGCAAAGCTTGTGTGTATTCTATGTGTACATACAGGGTGTGTGTGTACTACTACGTGTGTGTATTCCATCTGCACAGGGTGTGTGTGTGTGTACTGCCTCACTAGGGCTTCTCTGATTGGCTCAGTCAGGAGAGCCAGTGATTGGTTTAGTCAGGTCGTCTTCCGCCTCTGCTGGAGCCAGTCATAAGGGCAGACTGAGACACACACACACACAGGCGTGCGTTCACATACACACAGATTTATAGATGCTCTCATGGCAGGAGTGAGTTTTTTCCCTTTTTTTCTCCAGTTTTCACTCTCTACACTTTTGCCTTTAAGCTGGGGGTGGGTGAGAGAGCAGGGACTACAGAGAGGCAGATAGGCTGCTATGGTAACAGATCACTGTGGCAGGGAGCACAGGGGCCCTGGTGGCTGCTTGGCAGCAATGACAGAATCTCACTGGCTGCAACACACACCAGTGCCGAGTGTGTGTGTGTGTGTGTGTGTGTGTGTGTGTGTGTGTGTGTGTGTGTGTGTGTGTGTGTGTGTGTTCCAGATGTCCTTAATCGTGCAGATCGATGGCCGTAGAGCACATCCAATAAACTGGAGTCATGACTCACGTCTTCGTCTGTTTTTTCACATTTAACTAATCAGCTGATCAACCAGCCTCATCCCAGTTTAAAATCCTTCATTTTGGTTCATTATTATTATAACCTGACACTTTTTATATACATTTAATAAATAAATGTTACATTAAAAGATTCTCAGCTTCATAAATGAGATGTCATCATACTATGAGTGAATTTAAAAATAATTTATTGGTAATTTATTAATAATTTATTATTATTTTATTGGTAACTTTCTGTCAGAAAGACTGAGAACTGATCTGGAGCATGCTGAAGCAGTTTCCACTCTGGCCGCTTTAGATGTGACACGCTGTAACCCTGATCACACCCTGGTGGTGATGAGCTACAGTGTAGCCACACCTGCCCTGGGGCGCACTGACAGAGGCCAGGCTGCTGTATACCAGCTCCACCAGTCCCTCTGACCACCACCAGCATGCAAGGTGGGTAAAGTGTCTTGCCCAAGGACACAACGACTGAGGCAGACTGAGACTCATTCATGTTAACTGCTGGCTGTGGCTATACATTTGCATTACTAGCACCTGTTAGCTTAAGTTAGCTACAGCTTCCTCTGGAAACATCATGTTGATGGATGCTAATGCTAATGTTTTAGCTAATCTCATACATTTATGTTTTGACTGGTTTCTTCCAGTGTTATGTTGTTAAGAATTTGCTACTTAATTCATTGCAAAACTGCACAAAATCATTAAAGGTGTGGTTGACTGAAACAACGTTTTAAAATGATTATTTCTGATTCTAATCAGTCACTGTGAGTTTTTCATGCAGGCTGAACATGAAAATAATCTCCTCCACCTATCTCCTGCATTAGCTTCGGATAGAAGATAGACGATGAAACTCTAGGATTAGAAAATCCTGACAGATCTACGTCACACTGTCACTTAACATTCATGGACTCACCCATCTTGACTCACGACGGGGAAGGCTGTTGTTGGTTTAGCATCCAGGAAACAGCAGAGAACATCTCGGCTAGTAGAAGCTAACTGTTAGCATTAGCAACTCCACCACACAGCAGAACTCCTCCAGGCTTGTGTTATTTGTGGAGATAAAACATCAACGTTGCAGAGCAAACAGAGTCAGTGGCAGAGCCACGTTGCTGTTAGCCAATCAGAGGAGAGATGTCCAAATATCAGGAAGTAAGGCTCCAGATCCTGCCGTCTGATGCTCAGCTGTAATGTGGCTCACTACTAGTTCCTGAAAATGGCGCACTGGTGTTTCTGCCCCGAGTACGACTCACAAGGCATTCATTCCTACTAGAGACCACTGCAAATGTATTGATTAAACAAGTGAACCACACCTTTAAAATCTGTTCAAAAACGTCATTTGGCTAAATTGTTTGATTATGTATTTTTTGTGCAACTTTTCCAAAGGAAAATTGAGCCGTATTAAGTAAAAAATGTTAAATTAATAACTGTCATTCTTGTTAAATTCAGCAAAACACTTGAACTTACTCTTAAATATTTTATCTTGTTTATTTGTGCTTTAATTGGATATTTTTTTTATTTTCTTCTTTAATTTTAAAAAGTTCCCTTCAGGGAGACGAAGTGGAGGAAAAAGCTGCAAACGATCAACAAATCCCCTAAAAGCCTGCTCTGTAGAGCTGTTTCCCTCATATCTGTGTGTTTAATAGACCTATAATTATTATTATTCCCACCCTGGTAAATATTTAAATTAAACACACGCTGAATGGTCTTCATATGAAGTGATCCAGTCTGTTTTCTGTATAACTGGGTCATGCAGTTGTAGGCCGCTGTTGTCTCGACGCTATGATTCTGAGAGTGTGTGTGCACGTGTGTTTACACAGCCTAAACACACATTTCAGCTCGATCTGCAGAGAACAAAGTCCGATCCGGTGTGTACGCAGGATCCAAACGTGTGCGCCGACAGCCAAACATGTTATATAAGTAAGTCAGGGATAATTTATGTTTTCCATAACGGGTTTCCATGTGGAGGAGGTCGTCTGCTGGTAACAAAAAAAACCCACCACGTGTGTTTGTGCTCCACGCCGCTCTCATCTCCCTCGTCTATGTCATTACTGTTCAGAAGTCGTGACACTGAGAAAACGCACCGAGACTCAGATGAAAGGCTGCGAGGAGAGCGGAGAACAACACGGCGGTTTAGAGTAAACATCTTTAAAAAAAGTCACAGGAGAGACGTTATCGTCAGGGGAGAACTTATTTATTTGTTTTTGGTGAATGTTTACGTCACTGAAAAAACTCAAGAGGGCGTCTGTCTTAATGTCTCCATCAATAAAGTAAACAACAACAAAAAAGACACAAACAGCAACTCTGTTTTTAGTGTATGAAACAGTTTGTGTCCATTTAAGCAAAGTTTTAAACTTCCTGCATAGAAAATATAGAACTTTCTCTTTTTTAGGTGAATAAGTCAGTAGGATAAAGAAATATTAGATATTAGAATGATTTTATCTGCTGTTTGTTAATTTTTTCCACTTTATTTCAATTTAATTCATATTATCTAAAGAATAATTAGATTTAAACAGACTTTATTTGGTCAATTTTAAACATTTAAAGTAACATTCCGCAACTTTTACACCTTAAAATTATGCTTTTTTGTAAAATTTTGGCAGCATACTATCATCTATTATGTTCATTTTTGGACCTGTAATAGGGTCCCACGTCTGTTTACCGCACTATACAGTTTTTGAGCTCCGGGTCACTACCGGAAGTACTGACTGCGTGTTGCTTTACGGCATAATATGGCAAGCCAAATGGATAAAAAAGCGAGCGTTCTAAACGTGTTTTGTCCGCCAAAACGCACATCTTGAACGAGCGTTTTGGCAGACATAATGCGAGTTTTGAACGCGCAATTTTTTTTATCCTTTTGGCTTGCCATAATTGTATAACGTAGACTCGCGGTTTAGCAGCAGCAGATTCACAAAAGAAAGCTAGAAATCCCTTATCAGAGGAATCTAGGAAAAGAAAAGAAGAACGTGATAGAGCAAGAGCAAAGACCAGAGTTATTATTGGGCCGTCTTTTCCTCGCTGGAGAGCTCTTTTAGAAAGAAAGGCATGAACTACGGACTCTGACCTAGCCGTGCTGCTAATGGCTAGGTAAGTAATAAATGATTTCACCGGGGTTATTGTGTTTGGTCGGGCATAAAGTTGTTATACAGTCCTGATAAAACTATTTATTCAATGTGTGGAGGTGGAAAAGTTTGTTTTCGTTGTTTTGCCTGACATTAGGAAATTAAACATGCCTCTTATGCCCCAGAGAGAGATTTAATGTTACGACAGTGACGTTACGCAGCAAACCTCTAGAGGGCGACAGAGAGCAGATAACTGCAAAGTTCAGGAATGGGGTTTTAAGCTGCTGACAGACAGACTGACATGTTAAACCACCTGTGGTCTGTTAAATAAAGGTCTAATACAAGGAAAAAGAACAAATATAAACTGTAGCTTCATTTAAAATGATGTAAAATCATGTGAATCAAAACTAGAGAAAACAACTAAATAAGGTGCAGATTCTTGGTCTAAAAACGAGTTTATGAGGTTCTCTGTTAAAACACCCCCACACCTCCATGTTCTCATCATAATCACTCATTTGATGCTGCATATTGTTCACGTAACCTTTAAAACGTGCAGAAATAACATTATTTCTGTGAACTTTTGGTTCATTTTTGGACTAAATGTTAAAAAAGAGATTAAAACACAAACCTGACCCAGACTCTTGTTCACAAACTTCAAGAATCAAGAATTCAAATGTTAAACACAACATCAATGTGACCGTAGAACTTGGAAAAACCATTCTGCATGTTTATTAGCGTCCACATCAACCTTGTAAACCGATCCTCCTTAAGCCGTGGACGACCTCCTTCTCTGCCTCTGTCCTCTCTCATCTCTACATCCATCCCATCCTGAGAGATGCATCATCTCATCTGTGCAGAGCAGGCAGACCCCTCATTACCCCAGCATGCAGGTATTGATCCACTACGCTGGTGTGTAAGTGTTATTTTAAGATGCTCAGACCTGTAATCAGCATGTTAATGATAGTTATCGCCAAAGTGACGGCTCTGAGTGGTGTTTCCAGGCTTGTGGAGACCAGCGAGACGCCGGCAGCTCCAACTAACAGACTTTTAGGTTCGATGGGCTGATCGTCTAATGAAGAATCGCTCGTGTGTGTGTGTGAGAGAGAGAGAGAGAGAGAGAGAGAGAGAGAGAGAGAGAGAGAGAGAGAGAGAGAGAGAGAGAGAGAGAGAGAGAGAGAGAGAGAGAGAGAGAGAGAGATCTGTCACAGAGAATCATTTCTGTTGTCTGTAAAGATTCTGAGCTTCTGCATGTCCTTGTATTCTCATGTTTGTGCACTAAACATAAACACACAGTGGATGGATCCAAGGAGAAGTGACGCAATCTGTGTCCATGAGCTCTCTGTGTTGCCAGCTACAAACACGAGTGTGTGTGTGTGTGTGTGTGTGTGTGTGTGTGTGTGTGTGTGTGTGTGTGTGTGTGTGTGTGTGTGTGTGTGTGTTGCCTGTACGAAGGAGAAAAAAACAGGGAAGTTGAGGCAGTGTGGCTGTGGGTTTTGACTCACGCTGGACAAATGACTTCTCCATTTCCCCAAAAAACATGGCAATTTCACATTCGTATCAAAATGAGGTAAACAAACTGCTGTGAGCCTACACACACACACACAGACAAATGCATGCAGATACAATTCATCTTGATATATTACAGGACACAGATGTTGCAACCTCACACTATACCTCCAACTCTCTCTCTCTCTCTCTCTCTCTCTCTCTCACACACACACACACACACACACACACAGGGTCCTGCCAGTCCGGATAAGCCCTATTTGGCAGAGTTGAAGAAGATGCATTTCAGAGGTAAATGACATCATTACCATATAAATGACTTCCAGCAAAATACATTTGCTAATGTGGAGCACACACACACACACACACACACACACACACACACACACACACACACACACACACACACCTAATATGGGTTACACATACTTTCACTGCATTGTACCTCCACACAGTGCACATAACAACCTTAACCTCACACGCCATGCTCAGCACTGTTTACAGGTGGACTGTGATTGGGTTAAAGCTGCAGGAGGGGCGGTCCTACGACGAGCCGCGGAAGTGACGGCTACAGCCGCCGCAGAGCAAACACAGAGGAAGTAGATCAAAGACTTAAAACCCAAATGACGTTAGACTTCAGGGATGTACTGTTCTCCTTTCTGATGTGTGTTTCTGAAAGCTGAATAGAGACATCACTGCTGCCCTGCTCCACATTCATGTTGAAAACATTCACAATGCTTACTTTTCTATTAATGACCACTTCTGTGACCCTCAGTGCTGGTTGGTTCTGCAGGAGAAACCCAGACTGGGATCAACAGTTTAAACCCTCTTGACTGTAACCATGTAGCCCTGCTCCAGGTGTTAGTGCATCCTCAGGTATGAGATCAAGTCTACAGCAGTTATACTCCAGAGATGCTGGTGAGAATTAGGGTGGGCGCTATTGCAGGTACTGAGTAAAACTTACACACATCAGCTTGAGTTTTGTTTATAGAGCCTAAGAGGAATTCTGGATTATTTAAAATCATCTTACACGTGGTAAAATGTCTCGATTATGTAAAATTGTGCAAAAAGTGAATAAAGAAATGTTAAAGCTGATCCTGATATTTCATTAGGATCCCCATGGTAACCACTCACATATGCCTTGACTGCCCTCTTTATGAGAAAAGCAGACATAAATTTATATTACAGGCAGAGCTGCGGTCATCTTCAGTGGTGCTTATGGTCACGCACGTCTAGTTTTGTGTTCCTACTGGGTTTCGTGGTTGTTTATTTGGAATGCTAACTTAGAATCTAGACCGTCATTTACTGAAGCAAAATAATTTTGCTCTGCATGTTGGTCAACGCTCCACTGGAACCTCCGCAGCCCTGGCCAGTATAGTGGCTGGCCAATCACAGCACTCTGTTGGTGGGCGGAATGTTACTGAAAAACCAAAGATGGCGACGGCTCATTTGAAAGAACTTTGGCATCAACTTTGAACTATTTAGACTTGGGTTTTTCTTTGAGTCAAGAGCAGACAGAAGTACTTAAGTTCATTTAGAAAAAGGATGTATTTGCATCTTCTTTGACGGAGTATGGCGGACTGCCTCGTTGACTGGCATCTGTTGCGGTGAGTACGACACGTTGTTTGTTATTCAATAGCATGTGGAGACATTTTGAAAGACAACCGTAGATCCCGCCCCACGACTGAGAGCCGTCAATGAACCGTGGTCAGACTGTATATTCACATATATAGGATGGCTTGCCAGGCAAGTGGAATGCCACATTATTCCCAATCCAACTTCACATTTTAATGTATAAATAAGTATAAATGTGTGAATTAATCCAAAACGGTGGGGAAAAAACTGACTGAATAAAAACAAAATTAAAAAATGGAACATTAACAAGCGAACAGGAATCAGGGAATGTTGGTGCTGATGCATTTAGCTCTATTTGTGACATTTCAATGATTTTATAAATGAATTATTTTTGGGGGGAATTATCTACCTACTCCAAAAACTCAAAAATGTAGCTAATCCTGTCTTTTTTTGTCCTTTAACGGAGGACTATTCAGACAGAAAGATGATTTTAAGACAAAAATAGATGTTTTTTAAAAATGCGTTGTACATTTTTTTATAAGTAAACACATTTCCTTTGACCCCATACATGAAATGTTCTTTAAATATAATAATTATGCGTTTAATTTGTCATAAGAAGTCTGCAAAAGTAACATTTCTCATCAAAATCCTAAAAAATATAAACAGCATGAATTTGTTTTTGTTTCTTCCCACAGAAACAGGATCAATTCGTCTCTTTCTGCTCAGAACAACTAAGTAACAGCTACAGGATTTATTAGGATTAGGTTTGTCCTGAACAGCACTCCCGGGAGTTTGCTGCTTTGGTGAGAATTATTTGCAAAAATCCGAATTTTCACCCGGATAAAAAAGAACAATAATACGACAACTCTTCCTATTTATTAATAATAATAACAATAATAAATGTATAAAGCGCTTTAAGTGCTGCACAGCTGTAAGTATCAATAATAACACTCAATACATACATACATGTACCATCTACCTACCCATTTGTGTAATTGAACAAATCTTAAGACTTTAGATAGAAAAGCCTGAATCCAAACGAACGAGAACTGGACTGTTTTTACTGGATCTGATTATTTTTGCTGCATAAATCTCAACTTGCTCCCACAATAGAAACAAAACGATCTATCTGTTGGCCAATTATGTCTATTTGTAGATAATCAGCTTTGACCAGTTGGAGCTTTAGAGTGTGAACAGGTGAGATTTTAAATCTGCATCTGGGAAAAATGGAACAACTCCTCAGGTTAATAATATGAAGGCACCATTCCACTTATTGTCTGTGCAGATGTGCAGTAATATGAAAACAGATCAAGGATTTAAAGACCAACTTTGACGTGGTTGGAGGTGTGAACAGATTTGGGTCAGCTTCTCTTTACTAACAGAGACGAGTGCTGCTACTGTACTCTGATAAAGTCGTGCTGCAGCTGCATGTGGGAGGGCGTTGAGAGGTTTAGTGCGACACTAAGCTCAGGTAGGAGCGTCGACACCGGCAGGTGGTGTGCAGAGCTCACGTCGAGCTCGTGTCCAAGATGCTCCAAAGACAAGAGACGGCAGGTAGGCGACGCAGACTGCTGCAGAGCTGTGATGGCCGTTATTGTCCCCAAGACGAGGACGGCTTTTATCTGCTCTCCAGGCTCACAAAGAGGAGAGGGGGAGTACCAAATAGAAAGGAGGGGTGGGGAGAATTAAAGGGAGATAGCACACGGTCTGCCTGCGGCTCGCTTTCCAACATCTCAATGACTGCATCGTTCTCCCTCCCCTCTCCTGTTCTCCTCACTGCTCCTCCCCTCCCTCCATATCTGTGGTTCGGCCTCTTTCTCCTCCTCCTACTCGCCTCCAGCCCCCAGGCCATAAACAGCTGCATGTCACGCACACTGATAACACACACACACACACACACACACAGAGGAAAACCAGTAGGCTTTGTTCCAGAGAGTCGCGGCTGAGGAACCACTCGTGCAAAAACACACGAGTGTGTGTGTGTGTGTGTGTCCTCCCACTCCTACAGTCCCATCTTAACACCATCACTTATTCATGTGTTTTCCAGAGGATGGGCAGGTTCTCCTCTGCTCACCGGTGTGTGTTTGTGCAACGACGCCCCTGATGTCACCAGGAACACGGTTAAACGTGAGTTTTGCACAGGAAGTTGGCCATTACGCCAGCTCCTAATAGGAGGAACACGATGAGTGAATACCCCTGGAGTCGTGTCATGAACACCTCTTATTGTTCCTCCTCCTCCATCCCTCCTAATCACATGTACCTCTCCTCCTCTCCTCTGCCTTTGCTGTGCTCCGGCTGTGGCGTACACTTCTCGCCTCAAGCCGCCCTCGTTTTTCCTGCTCAACCGTGTCAACCTTAACTCTTAATTCTTCCCGCTGCGCTCCCTCACATCTCTCCTCTGCCTGTCTTGTTCTCATCTCATCATGTTCACCTCCTCCTTCTCTCTCTTTTCATCCAAGCATCGCCAACCCGCCCCTCCCTTCATCTTTATCCCACTAATACTTCCTCTCCCGATGTCTTCCCTCGTGTTCACCCACACACCCACACACACACACACAGAGCTCAGCTCCATCACACTAGATTTTCTTATTTGTGTGTGATTCTCCGTTAGATCATCTGGAAACTGACAGCTCACCTCTGTTCAGGAGCCACCTCAGCATTTAGAGCCCGCCCACAACCCCCACACACCATCAGCCAATGAGAAGACAGGGAGCCACTTTCTTGTGTCTAAATGTGTGTGGCTTAAAGAGGCAATGGACGAATTGCACCAAGTGAGACGAAAACAGATAAAAGAGAAGAGGAAATCTCAGTCTAGAATTTATTTGGAGACATTTAGAGCTGGACAGGGAGCAGCGGAGGTTTGGAGGAACGGAGATGAAGACCAAAATCAAAGTCGTCACCATCAGGAAACACCATCGGTGATTTAGTTGTTTCAAAGAAAGTCAGAATGTTTTCCAGCACTGACCGTTTTCCTGAAACTCTGGGGGTTGTTTTGACAAACCTGTGTGTGAACAATAAATCACAACACCAAGCAACCACACACAGTCCAGCCGTAGCCATCGCCACCGTTAGCGGCTACATGCTAATTAGTTACGGCTCAGACTCGCCGTTTTATGGCTCGTTTATTGTCTTTTTGCTTCTCTCTGGTTCTTATGGGTTAAACAGATAAAAGCATGGATCTGAATCCCTTTACTCTGCAGCAGAAAGAATCACAGGTACTCCTCCTGTTGTGTAGTTTACTTTCATATTTTACTTGGCTTTAGCTCGTTCATCAATATGAGGAAAAAAACTTATTTTGACTTTGGATTTATTTATTTTATTTTTACAAAATTCACTTTCCAGTCGATTTCCTCGCCTCCTGAGGACATAAAAGTCAGGACTTCACTTTGTACCAAGATTCTGTACGACTACAGAACTCGTTTATACCTTCTGTCACAAAATCTGAAAAAGATTTTAACAACAATCCATCGATTGGTCTTTCTCTAATCAAGAACTGCACCTAAAGTTTTTAACAACGAGGCGGTAGTCTTCAAAGGAAAGGTTAAAGAGGGACGTTCAAGAGCAGTTTCTGAGCGGACCGTTTTAGGTGTGACACGCTTCAAGCCTGGTTGCTTTAATGTGAGCTCAAGAGACGATGCTTACGTTTACTTGATCATCTTGATCTTTGCCAACATGATGACTTTACTTTGAGTTTCTGATGTAATCACATTACTTTAGATGTGGTGCTTTGTTAGCATTACAGCCAACTGTTAGCATAGGGTAGCTAATGCTGTCTCCTAATACTTTTTGTCTCATGTTAAAGTAAAATATTGTTGCTATGAATATTGCCGCACTATAAAATCATTGTAAAGCTGTAAAAATTGATTAAAATGATAAAGAATTATTTTCTTTTAGGGCTGTTTTTACATGCCAGAAACCTAAAAATTTGCGATAAAATTCAGATTTTAGCATAAAAAACCTTTTGATGTGGAGTATTGATGAGAATTCAGTCTGTTGAGTCTTCTACTCAGACCCAATATGATTAATATTAGGGATGCTCGATATTGGCTCTTTTAACCGATATCCGATACTGTCTAACTCTTAAATTCCAATAGCGAAATATGCAGGGTCCCCCCTATACAAAAAAGAAAAGCTAAATAATTTTAGGTTGCTAACATTACATTTCTCCTATCATGCAAACTTAAGCTTTAAACATTATCTGTGCAAAATATCAACTACTTCAATTTATGTTAGTCAATAGGAAAAAGTGTCATCCCTAATCAATGTTTTTTTTTTAAAAAAAAAAAACTTTATCATTGATTCTGTAATGGTACACGCCTTGTTGTTTCAGATGGTCTTTATTTATTGTGGTCACTCTGTTCCAGGATGCAGTAGTAATAAAGTCTTGTTTGCATCTTTTATTATTATAAAGAACTATTGGACCAAAACTGGCAGAGTCAATAGAAGCAAATGGAACAGAAACAAATACATTAGATTTTATTGAAAGGAACAACAATTCAATGTTTTTGAGAACAATGGATGATAGAGAAATTCACAACATCATCAGTGGCTTTAAGAATAAAACCAGCACTGACTGGAATGACACTGATATGATTACAGTGAAGAGTGTTATTGATGGTGTCATCAGTACCACTTAACATATATTTTTCATCTTTTCAGAATGGTGTTTTTTCAGATAAAATGAAAATAGCAAGAGTTGTTCCCATCTACAGGTCAGCAGATAAACACCTCTAAACTAATTATAGGCCACTTTCAATACTTTCCCATTTCTCTAAAATATTAGAAGAGTTATTAATTAAACGATTTGAGTTTTGTTGAGAAGCTACTGCAGACAGTCAATATGAATTTAGAAGTAATAGATCAACAATCAATGGCTTTGATGGACCGGATAGAAGAAATAACAGAATCTATTGACAATAAGAAATATGCTCTTGGAGTGTTCTTAGATCTAAGAAAGCATTTGAGACTGTCAACCATGATAGATTACTAAAAAAGCTGGAGAGGTATGGTTTTAGTGGTATACGGTTAGATTGGATGACAAGCTACATGACTAACAGGCAACAGTTTGTAGAGATAAATCAAAATAAACCTAGATTTATGAATATCAGTTGTGGGGTACCTCAAGGATGTGTCCTAAGCCCAAAAGAAAATGGTAAGTTAAATGGCAAATGGTCTGTATTTGTATAGCGCCTTCTTAGGGTTCTACAACCCCGCAAGTCGCTTCACAACACAATCAGTCATCCACCCATTCACACGCTGGTGGGGATGAGCTACATCGTAGCTACAGCTGCCCTGGGGCGCACTGACAAAGGCGAGGCTGCCGAGCACTTGCGCCACCAGTCCCTCCGACCATCACCAGCAGGCAAGGCGGGTTAAGTGTCTTGCCCAAGGACACAACGACAGCGACAGACCGAGCAGGTCGCGAACCTGCGACCTTCCGATTGCAAGGCGGCCACTTAACTCCTCTGCCACCATCGCCCTTATTATGTGCATAAATGATAACACAAATACTTTATAAGGCACGAAACAACCAACTTCTCCTAAAAATAATGGAACTGTACAACCTAAAATCCAAATCAAACTTTAAAATACGCATGCTTTCAGAACAACATTAAAAAGTTGGTGTATCTCAGTAGCAGGTAGTAAAATATGGAACGTCTGAAAGATGACATAAAACAAATTAAAAACAAGCCGATTCAGAAGAAAATTCAAAAGAAAAATCTTTAACTTAAACAAGAATAAAGAGCAGTAAAAACCAGACAGATAGTCGTGTAGAGACATCATTTTATGATGACTTTATCTTTTGTTTTGTTGATCTTTGTGAAGCACTTTGTGATTCTTTTTCTGTGACAAGTGTTATACAAATAAAATGTACTTACTAGAGATGAGAGCCTTTTGTTTTGTTTAACTGAACTCTTTGTTGGGTTTTTTGTGGTTTTTTTTATGTGTAAGTTGGTAAAATGACTGGATTGGTGCTTTTTTAGTTTGCCTTATATTTTGTTTCTTTGAAACATGGAAATGTGTAAAAGGGGTAGGCCTGCACAATATTAGGAAAACCTGTGATATGCGATAACAGTGCTTAATATTGCGATATCGATATTATTTGCGATAAATGAATACTTAAATCTGCAGTTTTTGTATATATACTTTAGACATACCACTCCATCCTCTATCATTAGTATTAATACACTAACAAAATGAAATCATGCAAGTTCACGTTAGATTGCGACGCTCTCTAAGCTAACTCAGGTGTTTGCTAGCCATCCAAATGAAGTGCCGTCCACCTAGGCACCAAGGCATCTAACCTATAAAAACCCAACCGTTTGGCCAAATGGGTGAAGGGCTCTATTTGATTTGTCAAAAACTTTATGCTTCCGTTTGATTGACAAAATGCATCATGTGTAGCAAAAATCTGAGATGACCATTAATTGCGATATTTTTCTGTTCTTTGCGATATGCCTATTGCGCATGCTGATATTGCGATGACGATATATTTGCGATATAATGTGCAGCCCTACAAGGGGGTAGTGAACACTTCAACCTACCTCCTTTTCAATGTTGATTGTTTTATCTCCATTGGTTTTTCTTGCTTTAACACAGTATCACAATGGTTTTTTACCTTAATTTACTGACGGTTTCGGCGACTCACTGCCGCCATCTTCAGAGTCAAGCCCCATTCACAGGCCCAGAGGGCGTGACTCTGAAGATGGCGGCAGTGAGTCGCCGAAACAGTCAGTAAATTAAGGTAAAAACAAACATCGTGATACTGTGTTAAAGCAAGAAAAACCAATGGAGATAGAAAATAAACACAGGAAGAACATAACAAGAAGTTGATTGTTTTGGTTTTTATTTTTTACTTTTTTTTGATGTTTGAAATAAAAATAAACAAAAAAAATCTACCAGAATTAATAAAAGTGCTAAAATGAAACAAAACAATAAGATGTCACAACACACGTGTGGGCGGTTGGTGTGTGTTGGGGTATAATTTCAGGAAGGTTTAGATGCTGCCCAACCCTCGTCAGCAGCCAGCAGGACTCAAGTCAGGACAGGAGAGTCTTTGACCTTGGATCTGTTTGGAGTCAACATTCTACTACACAGATGAGACGCTAATTATCCGTGAGTGCACACACGCGCACACACTCACACACATACTCTCTCAAGCTGAGATCAAAACCGTGATTTGACGCACGACTGCGAGCGCGCACACACCCAGACACAGCTCGCCATTGTCCCCCAGACAAAAATGGGAGTGCATCCCCTGTGCAAGTGGCCCCCGGGGGAAGACCTGATTCTGCACCCACCCCTTAACCTCCACGTGAGTGCACACACAAACACACACAGATATGAACCCACCCCCATGCTCGACAGCCCGCTCTGAAGGGTTACAAACAGGCGAGCAGACAGAAGTGGGGGGTGGGGCGGAAGGGTCCCTCTATGGTAACAAGAGCATTATAAGACAATTATGAGTGCCGCCTGAGTGACTGATAGACAGGGTGGAGAGCGTGACACGGAGAGTGATGTGGAGAAGGTGTGTGTGTGTGTGTGTTTGCATTAAACTGCATTCTCTATTGTAGCTAAAGCTTTGGGCTGAAGGGCTCTAATACGTGCACGTAAACAGAGTCTAACACACACAAAGGGCAAACATCCACACGATCCCCTCCCAAGAGGTCCAACTCCTACACGCAAAGGCATTCAAAAGATCTCTTTGTCTGTTTCGTGCCAGAGAACCAGAGGAGAGATGTGGAGGGGAAAAAAGGAGGCAGAAGAGAAAAAGAGCAGCAAACGGGTTTTCAGGGAAAGCTAGGAGGAAAGAGGGAGACCTGCAGGAGGAGGAGGGAGAGACGGGGAGAAAACGTGGAAAGGGAGAAGGAGGAACAGGAAGGGGAGCACAGAGGAAGAGGACGAGCAGAGATGGAAGAGGGGATAAGAGAGCCGGGCTCCAGCGCTGCTCTGAACTCGTTTGATCCAGTTCGTCTCGCCAGGCGTTCCTCGAGATACATTCCTGTGGCTGGCTGGGAGCAGAGCGGGAGAGACAGAGAGGGTGAGACCAGCAGAGATTGGGAAACAGACAGCGAGAAGCTTAGAGGTAATTTGTGAGAAAAAAAAAAAAAAGAAACGGGTTAGCTCCTGCTGCTAAAGTTCAACCAACCCACTTTCTCTTTGGGTCTCCTTACCCCCAGAAACCCGAGTCCCTCGGCCAGGTGGGGAAGAAATCAGAGTAGAGAGGTGTGCACCGACAAAAACAAATGCTTTGTCATGTTTGAAGTCACTGAAACTCGTATCAAGTTATCAGGAAAAACAGGCTTTAAATGTCCTGCAGGACAGAAAAACGAACCGATTCATGATCTGTGTCTGTTTTTATCCCCCAGATAAAGCCCTTTCCTGTTTTTAATTCACCAGAATAAACAAAAGTTGTCTTTTTTTCTAAACGTCTGTGTCCATGTTGGAGTCGGACTCCCTGGTTTCACCTCGCTGCAGCCGAAACTTCCCAAATAATCAGATTTACCAAACTTTTAGGACTTTTCTTTATCTACAAATGAATCGAAGCTCATTCATATTTTCACCTCACGTCCAAAGAAAACAATCAATCCCAAAAAAAAGAAAGAAAGTAAAACATCTGACACGTTGTGAACGAGGCTACAGGCGGGTCGAACCAAGAGGCAATCCTGAAACGCCGGCAATCATTGTTCATTGCCGAGAAGCATTTGTGTGCTTTGAAGAGGAGATGAGAGGTGACAGGAGGCTTTGATCAGACAGCCCGACGTGTCGGTGACCAAACAAGAGCTGCAGCTGTCTCCGTAAACCACTTATAGCTACTCGCCTGCAGTTACAGGCGCCAAACATGGAGCAGATTCACAAAGTCGCCGCGTTCTGATGCTACAAGCATCACCTAGAGAAAAAACTCCTAAAACCCAACCTTTTAGGTTGTTTTAAAAGATAAAAAATAACCCCCACCATGAAGGCCTTCCTCCTCACAGCGACTAGAAAGCTCAGCCTGACATTTAAAACAGCAAACAGACAGAATAAAACAGATTAGATGGGAATGTTCTGCAGGTGGCGCGAGAGACGTGGCGTAAAAACACCCAACTCTGGGTTTAGAGGAGAAGCAGAGCGACCCATCAGTCCGATTTTATCGATCATGGAACAAACTCCTCAGCAGATGGTGGCAGCAATGCACCACTTTGTAGTTTTGCACCTCATCTTTTATGTGGAACTAAAATTTTTGATAATAATCAACAGTTGTCGTGAAACTTTCCCACCAAAACAGCTGAGTTTGACCAAACTCCTGCAGGTGGATGAGAGCGAAGGTACCGATTCGCCTCAGCTTTTTCAGATCTCCAGAGAATCACGTCTCTTATCTCCTCTCATTCCCCCACAGCCCCGCGTCTCTTTTGTCTCCCGCTCTCTCGCTGCCGCTCTCCTGCTCATGTGGTGACAGGTCAAAGAATGGCCATCGATTGTATTTTTGTGTGAGTGTCTTCTTGTCTCCGTGCAAGTGGGTAAAGATGGTCTACAGGAGGGGAGACAGAGATGGGTCAATTACTGCAGGAAATGGAGATGGAGTGTATGCACATGATCAGAGGGGGTGGGGGCGGGGCTTCCTTCCAGCAGGATTGCACCTATAAAGATGCCAGAGATGCTTCGGGAAAACTCCTCCGTCAGACCAGATATCTGTCCGTTATCCGCGCACACGTCTGTTCCTCTCAGCTCAGCTGTTAGCATTAACCTCACCTGTCACCTGGTCTGCTGCAGCAACACGGGCTGGACCAACAACCAAACTTCCTACAAAGGGTCTTTTCCACAGAGAAACCATTTTTCCAGAACAATCCGTTTGTCATTTTTAAACCCATTCCTGTTCAAATGAAAATACCCAAAATGGCCCAAAACTCTGCAGAAATATCGCCAGACGTCTGTAACGTGGCTAAAATAAACCAAAAAAAGGAAACAAGGTGTGGAGCGCGCAAACAAACCAGCACGTAATCAGTAATGATTGTTTTTGTCACATTGGACGGGTTTGAGATAATAGGTGAGGTTACAGGTGGGGCTATGACATCATTGTTTTCAGCAGATTGATTTTTAAATGACGCTAAGCTAACTGTGTGCTCCGTGGCTGCTGGAGAAATGTGTATTTAATCACCTGAGTCCATAGACGTGGTTTCATCTCTAACCAATAATCTGGGTCATACAGATGTTCTCTTTTCTTGCCAAAACATCACCAGGATGGTGAGGGCAGCCTCTCAGTGAATTAACAGCTAGAGCATCAACAGAGTCCTGCAACAGGGTCAGTGGGTAAATGTATAAGTTGCTTTATGGGGTAAAAATACATAAATTAAAATTCCAGGGTCCAGACAGAAGTTTCCTTAGTGCAGGTGAGTAAATATAAACATATTATTTATAAACACTGTCCAGCAAAAAGCAGCACAGAACAGAACGGAGGCCAGAAACAGGAGAGGCTAGGGGTTGAGCTAACAATGCTAACTGTGTATAAGGGAAAAATCCCTATAAAAACTCAAGCTAATGCTTTAATTTCTATAAATTCAATATGACATTGAAATGTATTTATCTACTAATCAACTTACTGTGTATGACTCGGCTTTACTTTTTATTTAGGATCTTCTGCCGCTGATCTGTAACTGGCAACAGTTGCTCCGAGCGGAGTCGTTTGTTTTGATGCATGGACTGCAGTACCCAAATTTGACCACAGGATGTCATTCTTACGTCATGCACCTTTAAAGATGCAATGGCAAATCTGCAAAACAAGCTAGCTTTTAAACACGGTCACGGAACAGTCACCCATTCCCTCGGGTATCTTCCCTGGGACGCTTCTGCCAGAACCAGAAACTCACATCACCAGAGGAAACGAGATAGCGCTAAACACCAGTCGCCGTTTTCTAGGTCCAAACGTCTTTTGTTGTCCGTGACTCAAATGGTGTTTTTCTTTTTGGGACTCTGGTAGTTTGTCCTAAAGTTGAAGTGGTAGCAGCCGGCTGTTTCTCCTTCTCTAATATTATTGAGCAGAGAACCTCTCACACCAGATGTGCGAGTGCGTAATGAGTGGAGGACCCAGGGAAATGCAAAAGTACGGTGGTTCGGTGAGACAGACAACCGGATTGTCCAATAGTTGGTTTCGGGCCGATGGTTTTAGACAAATGCAAGGGAACCACTTGACTTTTTTTTTAAATCTCCACAATATATTTATAGCTATACTGTGTTAGAACATTGCTAAGAGGCATAAAAACATTTAAGCTAGCTTGTTTTGCAGATTTGCCATTATAGCTTTAAGGCAAAGTTGGACGTGTGCAGAACTTTACAATGGTCAGTAATAATAATAATAAAAAAACATAATCGGTGTATTGTGTCTGGGTCTCGGGTCGAGTCACAGCTTTTAAATCAGGGGTAGGCAATCCTGGTCCTCGAGTGCCGCCATCCAGCATGTTTTTGTTGCAACACTCCTGATTTAGTAGTTGAATCACCTGTTCAGCAGCTCATCAAGCTCTGCAGAAGCCTGTTAATCATCTGATGATTAAAATCAGGAGTGTTGGAACTGGGAAACAGCTAAAAAATACTGGACAGTGGCACTCGAGGACCAGGAGTGCCTACCCCTGTTTTAAATCAATGGGCTGGTGCGGGTACAGATTTGATAGGGTAGGTAAAACTGGACCCGAGCAGGACTCTGCTCTCTGGTACAATCGTGTTCATTTAAACTGACCAAACTCTGCTGAAGGTAAAATTCTGACTGATCACAAATGTTCAGCAAACCCACATTAAAATAAACAACCAAACCAGGACAGGACATTCTTGTGCCTCTTTTCTTTGGGGTAACACGGTGATACTTTCCTGGATTTCATTTCCTAAAAAGGAATCTCAGAAGGCCAAACTGTGGTTTTAAGCCTGTTTAGTTTAATCCATCAGTAGTTGTTGAGTTTGGATTCTGACCAAAGTGTTTTGGTGTCTAAAAAACAGATGAGAAGATGACGATTACGTAAGAAGAGCCCGTCTGTGAGTCTCTCTCTACCTGTGTGAACCCAAACAGATGTCTTAGGATTGGTAGCGTGTTGGACGTCTACACGTGTGCATGCGTGAACCGCTGCTCACACAGATGGACGTATACTCTAGCATGATGTGTGGGTGTGTGCGCACGAGTGTGTCTGTGGACCAGTGTCTTTAGTAGACTTGTGGTAATCCTCTTAGCGTATGCTGCTTGAAGCACAGAGCACATTATGTAACCTCTCTAATCCAGCACCGCATCAAGAAAGACAGCACAAGACCACAACCAGGGCTCCGTTACACACACACACACACACACACACACACACGTCCTGAAGTTTAAACAGACTCACAACCCCACTGCTCACCATTAAACCTGCAGAATACGACGGTAAATACCGAGTCTGTATCGGGGATCAGAGCTGGTTTTAATTATCAGCTCCAGCTTCAGGTTTAAGTTGTCAAAAAAAACCTGCAGAAGAAACCGAAACGCTGGCGGTTCCTCTTCATGTGTCGCTGGCGCCCTCTTCACACACTTTCCACCTCTCCCTGCTAACCTGAACATCCAACCCCCCCAAAAAAGAGAAAAATCTCTTGCTCTCCACTCTGTTACCAGGGCAACAGTGGCCATCTTGCTGGCCCCGTCAGTCTGGGGTACACATCACAGGCCGGTCATAAATGTGGAATGACAGTCAGAGGGAGGCGAGAGAGCAGCGAGGAGAGGAGGGGGGAGGCAGGAAGATGGATACAGAGACCGACCGAGACACAGACGTTCTCACATTGTCTCTGCAGGTTAAAAGTAAACAACAATAAAGACCGGCCATCTTGGCACCACCTTGTCTTTCAACATTTTTTTCAATCACCGTCCCCAGAAACGATGTCACTGGTTAGACAGCTGCACCTTTAACCCCTGGTTCCTTATTTCAGTAAACAGATTCTTTCAAATCCTGCAAAACATTTGAGCCATTTTTCAGATTGGAGACACGTTTAGGTCCAGAAGTCTAGTATCTAAAACCACAGAGAACAATCAAAAACAAACAGGAGACAGATGTGTTCAAATCTACATTTTATTATCGATACTGCGGTGATCCCTTAGGTGAAACTGCATAAAAATACTGCTGCTCAGGGTACGATTTTAGACGAAATTCTTTCTGCAGTCTTTTCTTAAGGGTCCTAAACAACTCTTTTACAACTGGAAACTGTTCTTTGAGCCTCTAAAACTTCAGTGTTGAGTAAAAGCTCACATTTAAACATAAATCAGAAGGATTATTAAGAATTCCTACCAGATCTGACCCCTATGCTATGTTTAGCTGCTCCTGGTCACATTGATGTTCACAGCGGTGTTAAGCTTGATAATGTTCTCATGAAATTTTGGAAACTAGAACCTTTTTAAAACAGCAGTGACACATTTTGGTTTCGGCTCTTCTCAGACTAGCCGTTACTGAATCAGTCCAGAAGAACATAAAGTCTGTTTCTCCAAACTGAGGCTGTTCAGGAAGCTTTTCCACAGACGCACATCAGGACGGTGCTGCCTGAACCGTATCCTGTTGCTTCAGTGAAATTTGTGAGTTCAATTAGTTTTATTTGTGCAGCAGGTGTTAAAAACATGCGTTATAATGCTAATTAGCCACGTGCTAAACGGATGCTAAACTGGAAAGTGAGGAAGTCGGATCTCGTCTGTGATTAAACAAAAAAGCAGAGAACGCGTGACGCAGAGGGAATCTGCATGGAACGATCAGAGGAGCCTAAAGGAAACTTCAGCTGGACGAAAGACGGTCAGAAAGCTGGAAGGAGGGAAAAAACAGGAGCAAACTGGAACAAAGAGGAGGAGGAGAAAAAACGAAAGGAGAGAAAACACCAAGTAAGAAAAATAAAGGGCAGGCTCTGGGAGAGAATAATAGAGTGGCTGGGAGCTTCACTGGTTTTGGGTGTCGAGTTACTGTATGTGCACAAATACAAAAGATGAGTCACTTTCTATAAACACACACACACACACACACACTTTAAATTTAGACTCATTACAGTCACAGCGAGTCTGCCGCTAACAGTTTCTGTCCAGCCTGATGAAAACGTTCTCCATCACTAATCACTGACTTTACTAAATGCATCATTTTCTCCAAAACTCAGAGAAAATAATTTTATTTAAACGAAGATAACGAATCTCTCCCCTCCACACGAGCCATGTTCGTGCACACGCTCGGGTCGGCCATTTTTTTAAACTTTTTCCCTGAATTTGTCATCTTAAAGAACACTAATTACAGGCTTGAGCTTGCAGAGTACACACACACTCCCACCCGCCCAGCTCCCTCAGAAAGCCAACATAATTAAAGACCTGAGAAGCCATGAATGAGTGGGGAGAAACGAGGGGTGGGGGTGGAGATTAGAAGTTTAGAAAGTTTATCTTACAAGCTGAAGATCAGGAGGGAACTTCATGCAGAGTTCTTGTATTTCTCGCTCTTATATCGCTTTAAATAGGATTCATACCCACAATGCAATCTGTTCCTTCTCCTCTTTTATGTCACATGACTCCTGCTCGACAGGTCGTCCATCACAATAAACATTTAATTGCCTGTAATGTAGTCAAGATTCCAACGAGGGCTGCCATTAAAAACATTCTCTGTTCCATGACGTCCATGATTTCGCTTTTTATTACAGATTTACTCTAAAAATATATTTATTTATGAGCACACGGCTGAAGGTAGAAACAGGCTATATTTAATTAAACTTGAGGTGTAAATGTAAACTTTCCTCCTGATAAATGATCAGATCTATCTGAATCACATAAACCCGTCAGACTGCAGCTCGGGCGCTCTCCACCTACAGGAGCTCGCCGTCGACGCTGAAGTCACCGGGTTCATGGATAGGGAGGAGGTGTCAGAGGACCAGAAGGTGCTGGGTGCATCTCTGGACCTGTGAAAGCTGAATCATCTGCAGCTGAACAACAGCTGATGTGAACACGAGGAACTCGGCAACTCCTGTCCAGAAGGACGGCGGAATCTGAAGCTTTTCTCTGTGAGAGTTTGTGGGATCAGCAGGACGGTTCAGTCCAACAGGTGGAGCTTCTGCAAACACCGACTTCAAACAGGTCCTCTCTGCAGCCAGAGGACAGGAGTAGTACTAAAGACTGATGACGATTTAAAGGGAACGACGGGATAAAACAGCTGGATGAAAATATTAAAGGTGTGGTTCACTCATTTAATCAATACATCTGCAGTGGTCTCTAGCAGGAATGAATGCCTTGTAAGTCGTACTCTGGGGGGGGGAAAGCTCCGGTAGCTGAGCTGAACACAACAGGATTTGGACTCTTATTTCCTGATATTTTGCCATCTCGCCTCTGATTGGCTAACAGCAACACGACTCTACCACTGACTGTTTGCTCTGCAACGTTGATGTTTTGTCTCCACTAATAACACAAGCCTGGAGGAGTGCTGCTGTGTGGTGGAGTTGCTAATGCTGACGGTTAGCTTCTACTAGCCCAGACGTTCTCTGCTGTTTCCTGGACGCTAAACCAACAACAGCCTTCCCCGTCGTTTATAAGATTTTCCACAGCTAGAAGAAGTTTTACCTTTTTACACAAATGCAGCAACAGGCATCACACCCATGAACTCAGAAACTAGTGAAAATCCCTTTTAACCAAATAAAGTGTGGGCTACAGGTTTATCAGCCTCATTAGTTGTTTAACATTCAATTTTGTTAAACTATTTTATTTAGTTTTTAGCCAATAATCACAGGAAGTATTTCTTTAGAGCCTTAATCTGGAAAATTTGGCTAAACTAATCACTAATTTGCATTTTTGAAATAAAAATTAAATTTTAATCTTGATTAAACACCAGTTATGGTCACCCTAGTACAGATCTGTACCTTTACCAGGTATACCTGAAAAGTTAGGGTTACAGGACCGTGTGTGTGTGTGTGTGTGTGTGTGTGTGTGTGTGTGTGTGTGTGTGTGTGTGTGTGTGTGTGTGCTGAGAGATGCTTTCTCTTCCCAAAATCTCAAAAAGAGGTGTTAAACTTTTTTGTATTTACAATTCGACATCATCATCATCTCCTCTCTATTTTTATCCCTCCTCCTCCTCACAGATCAGGGTCCTATTTATAGACGACCCCCCCCCCCCCCCCCCCCCCCCCCATGATGATAACCAATAACAGGGTTCTCTGCAGCATCAGAAGAATTCATTGAGCCTCCCACTAGTTAACAAAGCCAGCCTCCTCCTCTCTCTCTCCCTTCGCCCATCTGTCTCACCCATGGAGTTTCTCACACCCCTTCCTCTTTACTTTCTCCTCCCATCCTGTCTCTGGACACTCCTCTTTTCTCCTCCTCCTTTAAACCCAATCTATATGGGGTAGCTGCTGGCACTCAGTGCGTTTACATGGGCAGTATCAACATCTAAGTCGATCCTGGTCGAACTTATGATAATAAGCTGCGAGTCTTTATCCTTGTTTACATGCGCTTTAGAAAACCGACCTCGCAAATGAAGTTCGTTCCACTCCGGTACAGTAGGTGGCGACATGCACCCTTTCATGTCGGGCATTGTTCCGGTTAGCTTGTAGCAACACAACTTGTAAACAAACGCTGGCGGGAGTAAATGAGACGGAATTGAAACAGGATATGCACCGTGGATGAAAGAATGGACAACAACAATGCTGCAGCACAGCTTATTGGTTCGTACTGCGCTGTTAGATGTCGTTACGCGTGGTACGTTGTGGCGGTGATATTATCAGACGAGCGCTACTCTGGTCGCGTCACTTCCGGAACGCGAGCGTCTACTCGGTTCAGCTCGGCTGACCCGTTTACATGCAGAAGGAAGTCAGATAACTACCGCATTATCTGGGTGCTTCAGCCCGACTAGAAGAAGTTCACTTTCAGCCAGACTAACGCGTTTACATGCATTTTAAAAAACCGATGTTAGTCTTTTTAGGGCAAAAGTTCGGTTTTCTGATGTGCATGTAAACGCACTGACTGAGCCCATATTTTCAGTGGAAAGTTTTCGCACAGGAAAGAGCCTCGTGTCACCCCGGCTGGCTGCTGGAGCGTTTGAGTTCACAAACTGCATCCCATCTGTACAAAAGTCTAAAATAATAATATCTACAGTTTAGTAAAACTGATGCATAAACTTCTTGTTAAATAAAAAAATTGGAGGATATTACATAATTCTTCAAACACTTCCTCTTTCAGCCGACCCTGACGTTTTATCATCAACACACGCTTGACATATCCGAGCAGACAGGCAGCCTGTTCGGGCTGTCTGCATCACAGTCGCTATGACAACGGAAGGAGAACAATCCAAAAAAACAGCCACTTGAGGGGGGGACAGAGAGAGGGGGGTCTAATGTGCAGCTGTATCAGCTCGGGCTCTGTTCCATTTCTGGGCAAGACTCCGTTTCCTCCTCCTGGCCTCCACAGGAAACAGAAACTTCTCCCAAACAGAGGTCTTACGTCTTCAGAACATTTCCCTCTCTGTAGATTCATGAAAGCGACAGTCGCAAACATCAAGACAGAAATGTCACAAAGATCTAAATGCTGCTTTGCTGCCTCTGCCTGAAACCCCCTCTGCTGTGACTCGCTCTGAGACGGCGGGGTTCACTCACAGGTTACGAGACGTTCCGACAGAGAGAACTTCTGCTGAGTCATTTTAACGCCCCGAACATTTAGGTCTGGTGATTGGTTCACATAAAAAGCTCTCAGCTATAGGTCGGAGCTTAAATCTTCTTATTTTTGCACCTGTGTGTTTAGCGTTTCCATCAAAATGGTTCCAGTCCTGGGCCAGTTCAGCTCTAGTTTTAGAACTGGTCTCATACTGGAGTTGCTTACGTTTATGTTGCAGCCTCGCGTCGTTACGCAACAAAACACGACTTTCACACAAATCTGGGATTAAAGGATCGACAGCAGGTGAAGTTCAGTCAGAATGATACATTTAGTAATGAGTATTATCTTATCCGTCAGTTCAGTTACAAAGTCGCGAGCACGCATTGATGGAGACGTTTTCTGTTCAGACTTCTCCGCTGCCTGGAGAGCGTTACAAAGTAATCCCCCTCCAGGACAGCAGAGGGCGTAGTGCTTTCCTGGGGTATCCTGCCACCACTGCCGTCATGTCTCCGTTCCACAATAGTGTTTTTACTGTTGTGTTTATATTGTGTTCATGTATTTGACAGACAAGTCCGTCTCTCATTCTCATACACCTCTTCATGCAGTCACCACCTCCAAACTCACATTTCCCATTATTTCCATCCATGAATAAAAAGTTTGCTACGTATCTTTTACTCCATCAGTCACGGGTGTATAAACGTTTATATTGTCTGACCTTTTCCGCCAGACGTTCTTCCATCTGCTGTGTGTCTGCCAATAACTATCTTCTACACTCTTTATTTTTTGAGGGGGTTAATGACGATGCTGCTGATGAATTTAAAGGAAGTGGCATCCTGACCAATCACAGGCTTGCGGTCTACGTCACTTTTGACAGACAGTTAAAAACAATTGGGCACGTATCCGTATAACCCTCTGCGGGCCAGCTGCAGAGCCCTTGAGTCGATGCACAATTGTGTTGTCTGTCTCAGTACCCACGCAGACAGAAGTATAAATCAGGCTTTACTGCTAACGCTAGCCCAAGCTACTGCTAACGCTAGCCCAAGCTACTGCTAACGCTAGCCCAAGATACTGCTAACGTCCTTGTTGGACGAGAGGACCACAACAAAGAAGAATGTCAGAGAACACACGTAACGTTCCAGGATGTTCTGGGAAAATCCAAACATTGAATGAATGCCAGATAAATGGTAAATGAGAAATGGTCTGTATTTGTATAGCGCCTTCTAGAGTCCTAGAACCCCCAAGGCGCTTTACAACACAGTCATTCACCCATTCACGCACACATTCACACCCTGGTGGTGACGAGCTACATTGTAGCTACAGCTGCCGTGGGGCGCAGTGATGGAGGCGAGGCTGCCGTGCACTGGCGCCACCGTACCCTCCGACCACCACCAGCAAGCAATGTGGGTTAAGTGTCTTGCCCAAGGACACAACGACAGCGACAGACTGAGCAGGGCACGAACCTGCAACCTTCCGTTTGAGGGGCAGGCACTTAACTCCTCCGCCACCATCGCCATAGATCCATAGATCACCTGTTGAGTTATCCGGCTCCTGTTGAGTTTCTAGCTTCAGGTAGCATCATAGAGGGGACCAATCAGCATGCAGCTCATTTAATATTCATGTCCTGGCCAAGTGGGCAGAGCAAACCAGTCTTTTTATTGTAGGGTTTTATTACAGGGTTTTAATTTGGCCATTTATCAGGGCTTCTGGGTCATTTTTAGCCCCAACAAAGTTTCATATGATACAAAAAGGCTCAGAGATCAGTCTCAACTGCTTTGGTCTGGTTAGAACATGTTTACCTGTAAAAGCTGCTCAGTAGTACCTGCATGCCATGACTCTGTGAACATCAATGTGCTATTTTGGTTTTATTCATTTCGTTATTTATCTTTGTATCTTATGTGTGAGAAGAACTAATAAACGTTGTTATTGTTTGTCTCGAAAAGTCCAACCATGGACTAGGTTTGCAAATTAGCCTCTGGCTACAAAACAACGGTTGCATTGTTGTACTCGTAAAATTGCAATTTTGTGCTGTTTAACAAACCTAAACTAAGCTGTCTTCTATACATGTCAGATTAACAGATCATCAAAGAGCATCAAAAAAAGATGTTAAAGATACTGAAATCCTCATCAGCGCTAGGATTCAGTGTTATTACAGCAGGAAATTCATACGACCAGAACTTCACCAGGTGAAAAACGAGGCTCAGCTCAGAGGAAAAGGAAAAGAACTTCATCTTTGTGTTTTCTTCAACTCAAAGCTGATATTTGAAAAGTTTCTGTTCTTTTTTACGCGTCCTGAACCCAATTTGCCTAGCCCATATGTGTAATGAAGTGGAAAAGCAGTGGTGTGAGAAATAAACTGCTAATGGTCCAAAATATTTAGCATATGTGTCCAACAAAGATTTTAATCTTACTGGCTGTAACCCTTAAATACCCAATAAAACTGTCAAAGAGCTAAAATTACACAAATGAAAGACCGCCATGCTCTAAAACGTCTCATGAACGGGTAAGATGTGACGCCATCATGAATGAAGAGCTACATCTGAGATTCTAGCTGCTAACTCAACACCTGACCCAAATCTTATCCAAGTCTTTTGGGATCTGTAGTTTTTTTTTCCTTGGCTATTTTTACTGCGCTTCACTCGTCCCGTGACTTCCAGAACACCCTGTTACACGCTGAAGCGAAGGGTTTGTGACAGCAGAGATTAGGGTAAACATCTGCAGCTCGCGTCTCCTCAGTAGAGCTTCTGAGGAGACGGGAAGATGGATGGAGGCAGAAGGAGCAAACGGTGAGAAGATGTCAGGATGTTTAAAAGAAATGAAAGGAAGGCAGCAGAGGGAGCGAGGAGGAGACAAACTGTTCAAAAAGAAATAAAAGGAAAGAAGTCAGACCACAGAAAGGCTGAAACAAGACAGCAACACCTCGAGTCAAAGCTCAGAAACAGAACGACGTAAAATAGGTGTTAAATTTCTCCATGTCACACTCAGGACTGACCAGTTAAATGTCACAAAAACTTTATTAACACAGGAAACAGAACAGAGAGAAGTTATTTCTCTTTGTTCTAAGGTTGGCATTTTGGTTTTCTTTAGTTTCAGGTGTTTGTATATTAAAGACCAAGTTGACTTTATTTTCAACACATCTGCAGTGGTCTCTAGTAGAAATGAATGTGAGTGGATCTGTGTGGGAGGAAAAGCTCTGGAGCTCCTGTTTCAGGAACACGAAGTAATGGTGCGTTCGATTTGTCCTCGGAACTCAGAAATCCTGACTTCCAAGTAGGAAAAATCTAATGAAACGCTCCCTAAAGTCGGACTTCCCAGTCAGAAATTCTGAGGTTTTTAGAACTCCGGCCTCTACATCCAAGATGGCAGCTCTCCGTATCAACAACAGTAAGTTTTGTTGAAATGTGTTTATTTTACAAGACACACATATAAGAGTGCGTTTAAAATCAATGTTACATTTATGCGTTGCATCTCTAAGCTGAACTAACTAAAAGTGTTGTTTATTAGTCGTCTGTGTTCGTTGAGAGCTACCAAAACAGCAGTTTTCACGTGAGTCACCATATTGGAATTCCAACTTCTCCGACTACGGCAACCAGAACGCTGTTAACGCGGGTGTGACGTCATTCCTAGTTCCGACTTCGGAGGTAAATCGAACGCAGCATTAGTTGGAGGAGAGGGGAGCATAAAGTGGCAGGATTAGGAGTCTTACTCATTATTGTTTATGATATTCGGACATCTCGCCTCTGATTGGCTAACAGCAACGCGACTCTTCCACTGACTGTTTGCTCTGCAACGTTGATGTTTTATCTCACAAATAACTCAAGCCTGGAGGAGTTCTGCTGTGTGGTGGAGTTGCTAATGCTAACGGTTAGCTTCGACTAGCCGAGACATTCTCTGCTGTTTCCTAGACGCTAAACCAACAACAGCCTTCCCCGTTGCAAGCCAACATGGATGAGTCCATGAATGTTAATTTTCAATGTGACGTAGATCTGACGGGCTTTTCTCGTCGGAGCGTTTCCCCGTCTAGATATGGGCAGCTAATGCAGGAAATTTTCACGTTTAGCCTGCATCTGAAACTCAGAGTGGCTGATCATGTTTCAAAAAGAACAAGTAAAACGTTATTTCTTCCTGCTCTTTTAAAAGCTAAAAGTTAATCATATAAACTTTAATTTTCTAACTAATAATACAACAATAAAATGATAAAACGGTTTTCTACCGGATGACTTTTGGTTTTCTTTTGTTTTTGTTTTTTGTGGGTGGGTGGGGGGGTGGGGGGGGTCTAAATTTTACTCTGCATTATTCCTAAAACGTTTTAATAAATTATTTCATATTTTTCATCCAGAAACTATTCAAACAACAACAACTCTCGTCAGACATGGACTCCACTGGTGATGAAACCCATTTAATACTCAGCCATGAGGCAGAAAGTGAGTGTGGTTTTGAAAAGCACAGCTGGCATGTTTCCTTGGTTCTGATCGTTGCTGCTGCTATTTTAGGACGCGTTCAGGAAGTGATCTGCAGACATGCTGCTGACGGAGGATTCAGCTCCACCAAACAACTCATCACAAACCGGGCCGACGCACACTAACAGGCTGACCTCAGACGACACACATATATTATTATTATTACTAAATGTTTAGGACGAGTTAACCGTTTGGCGTCGGTTTCGGCTTCTGATCCAGATTCAACAACATGAATAAAGCCTGATATTGTTGATTGTTTATTCCAACAAGTGGAAAACAAAGATTTAAAGATAAACTTGGTCATAAATCCTCTATTTTCAAACACTTCCTGTGTCACACACTTTAGTATTTTGAAGAAAAACTGTATTTCTGGAGGAAACTGAAGCACAAACTGTTCAACTGAGTCACAATTAGAACAGTTTACTTCTGAGTGTCCTTAAAGGCAACAAGAATCCCTGCATCAAGACCAGTTATTTAACTGGTGACAAAGAAGTGACAACTTACATAACACCCAGACGTTTTGTCATCATCTGTAACCGTTCTTAAAAAGTGAAACTGTGACGTCACATTTACGGATGATGTAAATGGTTTACCTCTAGATGTACACACCTCCTAGCCAATCAGCGGCCGACAGTCGCGATGCCGGCACGGGTCAGAGCACTTGGAACGAAGCAGGGACTGAAAACTAGAGGGAAAGTAGGGGGAAAATACCAACCCGTGCTGTTGGAAAGGGCGGCCAGACCGAACCGCACCAACCCGAGTCACGCTGAGTAGTGCAGGTTATTTATCACTCAACTAAAGCAATGTAGGTGGTGTGGCCACTTTTACAAGGTGGCAAAATAGTCAGCAAATATTTATAAAGTCAGCAAATATCAGTTACCGGTCATATCAATACTGACCAAAATGTTCAAATTAAACAGTTTTTATTAGGGCTTGTTCTTGTACGTCGGCTTGAATCAGGCTGTCCTAAACCAGAGCCTTTTCTGCAGAAATCCCATCATAACAACCCCAAATTATTATCAGTATGACCCAAACAAGTCACACATCCAGCTCCGTCTCCTTGTTTCAGACAGATAACTGTTTACCGCACAAAACCGGACCGAGACGGTCACGTGTGTCCCGCTGCTGCACCGGAGCTGCAGGGCTTCCAGCCCGGAGTCACCATCACTTATCAGACGGTAGCATAGCAACCGTGTGGCTAACAGCCCCAACACTCGCTCAATATCCTGCCCGACACTGTCCTGTTGTCCCATCGAGTCCTCCTAGCGCCGTCGTCTCCTCCTTATTGCCCTCTGCAGTATTATCAGCTAATGTGTTTTTTCCCTCCTCTTCCTCCTGCACTGCAGCCACTGTGGCACAATTACCACAGCTGCTGCACTAATGGCTATTGATGCAGCTGAGGGCCCCCTCACACACACTCACACACACACGCTCATAAAAAATTCATGTCTTTGGCTCAATAGGAAGATTCAGGGGATCTGGCCAGCCATGGAAAGAACAACAAATGTCATCTAACCGAGGCGGGAGGAGGAGGAAGCAACACGACACAGGAGTGGATAAATAAACATTAACCTGCAGAATTATCAGGTGCGGTGTGCAAATTAAAGCTGTATATGAGCCTGGTGTATGCTTCAGGAGACCGTGTCTTAGGTAATTCCCTCTTAGCACAGGATTTCTCTCAGCCAGCGACCTGCGCCGAGAGAGCTTTAGAGCGCTAAGCCTGCTGGCTGAGACTGAACCAGGGATCACCAGCAACAAGAGCGGGAACGGGGTGAAGGAGGGGGTGCAAACCAAACATCTGAATGATGGAAAGGAAAGAAGGGAGGACAGATTACAAGAGAGGCAAACAAAAGGTCACACAGAGGCAGGAGAGACGACGAAGCACCAAACCAAACATGAAAACGATGCAAACATTAGAGGGAATCAATGTGAACCAAAGAGGGTTAGATCGACTAAAGCTGCATTACAATTTCTTTTCTTCATTCTCACTTTGATTAACCACAACTTTAAAACAGAGAAACTCGCTAACAGGAAGTTGATGCTGCCAACAGGAAGCTGAAAACTGTCCATTACAGATTAGATATTTCCTCAGAAGCTGATTGTAAAGAGAAGTCCCGTTAGCAGGGGTCAAAAGGTCACTTAAGCTAGAAATTCAGGAGTCTGGCACATCATTTCTGAAACATACCCTACAGTAGAGAATTAAACACTTTTATGTGTTTAAAACTTTTAGAATTTAACTTTTTGTACCCGTAGTTGTTGCTTTGGAGATTTTTATCAGGCTGGTTTTTTGACACTTTGGATGTCGACACAAAAGTTAGAAATCAGACACTTGCTCTGATGGAAAACAGAAAATAAATACCGGTACCTACAAATGGGGACAAAACAGGCTCAAACAACAGGTGACCCAAAGCTGGAGGCTGTTTAAAACTGAGATATTCTAAAAAATACTAAGTTTCTGTGACTCCAGAGGAATAGAAAGGTAATCAGACACCAGATCAAACAGTTGAAGAGTGAAAGCTACTCAGGAAGTCTGAAGCCTCACAAGGATGCAACTGTTGGCAACTAGTTGGAGACAGTTGGAGACACAGAACTGCAGGAAAACAGCTGGAATTGGTAGGTATGACACGTTAGCATCTGATTGTAAATAAATAACAGCTGTGTGACTGTTTTTGGTTGCAATTTAGCCAAATGTTGTCTCAACATGTTTAATTTAACCTTGTTTTGTTTGCCACCCCACCCCTCCTAAAGTTATCTCACATTTCTCGCAATTTCCAACACAGACTAAACTTCAACAACGTTGTAGCATTTATGAGATATGATAAATGACAAGCACTTGTATAGCACCTTTCATAGTCAGAGAACTCCAAAGCGCTTTACACTACAGTGTATCATTCATCTATTCACACGCTGCTGATGATGAGCTACAGTGTAGCTACAGCTGCCCTGGGGCGCACTGACATAGGCGAGGCTGCCGAACACAGGCGATGCCGGTCCCTCCGACCATAGATATCATATATATCACTAGATGCCTTACCCGTGCTGTTCGTCAATTGGATGAACGTCCCTACACGGTGGCCATCTTACTTCGGACAGCTGCCCCCTTTCGTAACATTGGTGTCAATGGTGCATGCACTATTTAAACAACTCTAACTTGCTCAATTTTCAACCGATTTTTAAACGGTTTGATTTGTTATCAACGCCAGAGATGTGGGTGTGAAATATGATGGATGTGGCCCGTTAATTTAAAAATGTGCAAGTATGTCCTATCAAGCCTATGTGTTATAAGGTGTGTAATAATGCAACCCGCTTGTAAATCCGTTAATATTTCATCGAGTTAAGAGTGTTTTTGTTTAAGTTGTTCACTCACCTTCCATCTGCTACCAGTGAGAACGGAATGGAAGCTGTCCAAAGTAAGATGGCCGCCGTGTAGGGACGCTGTCGACTCCCAGTTAAGGCATCTAGCAATATATATGATATCTATGCCTCCGACCACCACCAGCAGGCAACGAGGGCTAAGTGTCTTGCCCAAGGACACAATGACAGTGACAGACTGAGCAAGACGCGAACCTGCGACCTTCCGATTGCAAGGCGGCCACTTAACCCCTCTGCCACCATCGCCCCTATCTGTTATGAGGAATCTTCTGAAAATGTTTTGAATTCCTACAACGCAGTAGCAAGATTCTCCAACCCACGCAAAAAAATTGAGAACCCCCGCAAACATTTCGAGACATTTTGGAAACTCTCATGTGAATATGTTGGTAGTTTGTCACCCGCAGTTAGCGCTTTCTCTCAGTCCTCACAGTTGACCAATAAAAATCAGCTAGCGTCAGTAACTTCAGTCACCATGTACATTTTATAAATTCTTTAAAAGATCCTAGTCACGGGTTCTTTTTGAAATACGATTGGTCACTCCGACTTTCACATGCAGGCTGAACATGAACATTTTCTTTCAGCCCCATCTCCTGCATCTTCTGCGACGGCAGAATGCTGTGATGATATTAGGAGAAAGCAGAGCACGTCTCGGCTAGAAGAAGCTAACCATTAGCATTAGCACCTCAACAACATGGCGGAACACGTTTGGGCTTGTTTTATTTGTGATTTGAGATAAAACATCGTTTCATTTTTTTACCCATGAAAGAAAAGCGAACAAAGGCAACGTTAGAGATGAGATAGCCAATCGGAGGCGAGATGTTTGTCATTCATGATGAATAATAACAAGACTCCTTATCCTGTTGTACCCAAAATCGACTGATTCACACCTGAGCTGTTTTTTCTAGCTTTACGACGCCTAAAGCATCAACTTAACTTCCTGTTTGAACCCTGTTTAATAATGTAAATAGTGCTAATAGCCTAATGAAAAACATTTAACTGACACATTTCTATATGTATTACATACAATGCCCTCTAGGCTGAAATTAGGCCAATTTCCAGTTAAGTCTAAAAAGATCAGAATGTAGACATGTTTATTATTTATTCATACAAGCTGAATATTCATCTTATTAAAAATACATAAATACTAGTCTGATTTACTTTTGTCATGTAGAAGTTACTACATTATATCTACAGTATTACTTTGGCACCAGTAAACCACATTATGGTCCCTTTTTCTGTTGTGGGAACTAAACTAAAACCACTTTTAGATTTCTTTAAGTGTGTGGATTTTAGAATAAAAATGTAATTGTTACCTTTTGTTATTATTACAATAATATTATTTTACATTATTATTGCCCTATACTAGTTAAAAATTTTAAAAAGCAATTCAAGTCTTGTCTTGATGTGGAACTTGAAGCTACAATATTCCATTTTGTGATACAAAACTTAATCCAAAAAATTAACAGTTAAAAATATGATCAATCAAAATAAAATTGTTTATCGTTATCTTTTTTAAAAAAAAAAAAAAACATTAATTAATTAATTAAACTGATGAGTCAGCTGATAGAATAATATAGAATAGTCATTTCTGGCAGCAAGGTGGCGTACTGGAGATGCACTTCACCATGAGTTGGTAGTGAAAAAGAAAATGTGAGATATAAATTCAACAAGCAGCTGGTTGAGTCTGATCTGAGGTCAGCTCAGAGGGGCTGGTGTGAGCTGACAAAATCAAGTCAGGTGCTTCATTAAAAAATTCTCCTGATGGTGGGCGAGTTTCTAGATTTATCATAAATTCTGACGTATACAAGAAAAGCAAAACGCACTGGATCGCTCTCTCTCTCTCTCACTCACACACACACACTCTCTCTCTCTCTCTCCTAGAGGATCACCCAGGCTTCTCTGATATCCACCTCATTCATATTTTACCAGGCTGCAGGTTTTTCTTTGCGCACGAGGAGGTGAAAGCAACAAAGATGGCCTCCTATTATTCAAATATCAATAATGCAAAATCTAAACGGTCATTCAGGTGCGACACCAACAATCCAGCGTGGAAAGAATATTTAAAAAATGGGGAAAGTCTAAGAAAATCATTAGCACGCAGGAACGCTGCGACACACAGAGCTTAAAACAACAGAGAAACCTAACAGGACAAAAAGTCAGCATTAAATATTACTGGATACTTTTTAGATAAAGCAACAAAAGTTTGTTTTGCAGCTCAGGTTTTTGCTTTAAAAACACGTTTACTGACACCCCGACCTCCCGGTGGCCTTGTGGCGTGTTTAACTGGGCTGGAGCTCCTGCTGAGCCAAACTGATAAGAGGCCAAGCAGGCAAATACAGTATCCATGCAAATGCTGGATAATAAGTAACAGGACAAAAATAAAAATGGCAAAACATTACAGAGTTTATTCAGATCAGAAGAGTTCAAAGTTCAAACGGATAAACTTCAAATCCAAAAGAACATTTATATATGCTTAAGATGTGGCGTTAACCAACACTTTCATTAATATTTGATTAAAATCTTTACTATTTATTATTTAAATGTGCATTTAAAACTAAATTCTCCCTTTTATAAAGAAAATTCTAAAAGATAGTCCAAGAAAACACCTGAAAGCCTTCTAGAACAGGTTATTTACTTGGTTCATGCCCCATTAAAGCTGCAACAGCAAATCTGCAAAACATGCTAGCTTTTTAAACACGGTCACAGAACTCTCAGCCCTCCCGTCGGCTAGCATCCCAGGTCCACATCCGCCTGATACCAGAACCCGCATAGCCAGAGGAAACAAGAGAGCGCTAAACACCAGTAGACATTTTCCACGTCCAAACGTCTTGTTTTCCACAACTTCAGATGTTATTCTTCTGGAGGTTTCTTTCAGTTAAAGGGGAGTTTTCCTCTCCACTGTTAGCCTAGTGAACTAGACCAAATTCTTGCTTTGCAGAGTTTGGTCTAGGCACGCTTCATAGGAACCCTCGCAGCCCAAACCACTGCTGTGTCTATCCAATCACAACTCGCTATAGTTTTGGTTGGGCCAATCACAGCGCTCTATATTGTGGGCCAATCACAGAGCGGGAAGAAGCCGATGACGTCAGGGCTGCGGCCGCGAACCCAAGCAACATGGCGGCAGCGCCGGAGCCACGTTCTTTTGAAACGGCTTTGTCATCAACATTGGATTATTTAGACTCCAACGTGCGTAAGTCTGTCGGCTATACTTAGCGGCTTCTTATTTTTATCAAACAAAGTAGTGCAATGTCCCAGTACACCTGATATTCACATGTTTTTATACAAAAACGACAGAAATCATTGACGCCATTAGTGGGTCCCGCTTTTCCATCGCTGTGATTACGTCACGTTGTTCGTTACTCTGATTGGTCCTAGCGCTATCCAATTGCGTGCTGACATTTTGAAAGACAACCGTAGATCCCGCCTCACCACTGAGAGCCGTCAATGGTTCGTGGCCAGACTATATATTCACATATATAGGATGGCTTGCCAGGCTACTCCACTGTCGCTACATGCTTGCTTAGTATGGGGATTGCTATAAAGTCACTGACACAAGTCAGTGACTTGATGCAATCTGCTGGGTTCCTTATATAGGAAACTTAACTAATTGACATGATGAACTGAACTCAATTAGAATGTTTTACTTTGTGAAGTGCCTCGAGACGACTCTTGTCATGATATAAATTGTTTTTTTGGGTTTTTTTCCTTTGGGGGGTGGGACTGTGGTGGTCGGCTGTTTCTCTTTCTCTGATATCAGCCGGAAACCTCTCACACCAGGGGTGTTCTTTTGCAAAATGCGCAAGCGCGTAATGAGTCGAGCATCCCGGTTAAGTGCGAAAGTGCAGTGGTTCGGTGAGCCGGACAACCGGATGGTTCAACTCTGGGATTTAGTCTGAGCCGTGTTATTGGCTGAGGTTTTTAGACAAATGCAATAGAACCACTTCATTATTTTTTTTATCTCCACAATATATTTATAGCTATACTGTTAGAACATTAAGAGGCATGAAACAATGTTTTAAGCTAGCTTGTTTTGCAGATTTGCCATTGTATCTTTAAAGTGCACCTTTAGAGTCACTGAGTTGTTTGTCATCAGATCTGAGGTCAGTTAGCAACAAAGAGCCAAATAAGAGCCTCAGTTAAAAACTCTAATGAACATGGATCCATGCACGCAGGTGGGATATGACAGGTTAGATGTCTGAGCGCAGACAAAAGACTTCAAATAAATGTTATTCCTATTATCAAACGTTTTACATGGTCTGTTGCTGAAAATGAAAATATGTTACTACTATTTTTAAACATTCTTAAATTATTTTATTGCAGTTATTAAACATTACATTTCTATCTTATTCATTTCCAGCATTTAGCATTAAGTTTCCCTATTCATGAACACAAATATACAGAAAACCTAATTAATATGTGACCATATTAGAACAAACATTCCAATGTATGAAGTTTTGTTCCTTAAAAACAATTTATCCTTTAGCCAGGAAATGATCTCACTGTGTTCCTTTGAATTTCATCTGTTAGGACTCAAATTCCCAGCTTCCCCTGTCACTTTGGGTCTTTCATCCACACAAACAGCTTAATGTTCCCAAAAACCTGGAACAAGAACATCCCAGAGGAATCAAATACAGGTGAGCTGTGAAATCACGCAGGACAGATCGCAGATTCAGTAAATGTCTTCGGTTGTCAAAAATAAAATAAACAAAAGTTCCGGAAAAGTAAATAAACTAGAGATTTAAAATAAAATGTTTAGTGGAAAAGCTCCTGGGCTGAAGAGGTGAAGGCTACCAAATATTTAATGACATGAAAAATAAGTTGAGTCACAGCTGCTTCAACCTTTATTTGTGAAAATGTGAAAAATGCTCACTCTTTTGTTCAGGGGTCCACATCGAAAGTGTGTGCGTGCGTGTGCGTGTGTGTGTGTGTGTGTTCCTGTCGAACATGTGAACAAGCGTGGGAGGAAGGGAATGTGGTCGCAGCCGCCCCAAATCAAAAACATCCAGCGTTTATGTGTTTTGTGTGCACAAGGAGCCGAGTGTGAGCAGGAGCCAAAGGGAAGCAGGAATCTGAACGTCGCTGCACACCAGAGCAGAGTTTAAAAGTCACGGTCAATTAAAAAAAAGCAAAACGAGTCGGCGACAAGCGTGAAACGAGCCAAAAACGGCGGGCTGCTGATGTCACGGGGGTTTGTCGACGTCACGCGCTGTGTGTGCGCGTGCTGATGAGTGACGGTTCGCACCAGGGAAGGGAGTTCAAATTTAGCAAGCGGGCAACAGTCGCAGCTGACTTTAACAACGCCGTAGCTACCGAGGAGAGCGTCGGCACCACATTAGCGCCGTGCTAACGCCGAAACCGGAGAAGTGTTGAACAGAGGAAGGGAGGGGAGAGGGGAAGGCCTTCGCTTCATGAAAACTCAGCCACCCACACTCCAGCCTCGGCCAAGAGTTGAGTAGGACAACAGTGTGTGTGTGTGTGTGTGAGAGAGAGAGGGAGACATTCCTCTGTGAGGTGGATGCCAAGGAGCGAGCAGAGCAGAAGACAGACCGTCCTGAGCTAGCGTGTTTTAGTGGAACTAACGAGCCCCTCGCTGTGCACGTCGGCCTCGCAGCTGTAAACTTGTTAGAGATTAGATAATCAGATCTGACTGGATGTTTTGTCAGGAAAAGGACGGGTCAGGATTCTGCTTTGAAGCAACGTGGTGGGCTGTTGGGTTGGAGACACGTGCCTGTAGCCGAAAGGTCACGGGTTGGATCCCAGAAATGGTTGGGATTTCAACAAAACACCGCTAAAAACGACGGCCTCTGGGAAACGTTGAGAACGTGTTCCGTCTCCGAGTAAAACCAATCAGACTCTGGCATCTTAGCGGAAATCAAAGTCTCATTTTAAGTTTCACACAAACGTCTGCAGCTCCAGGCCAGGATTCTCATCACCGATTCGTTCCCTGCAGCACATGTAATTAACACGTTCACACCTGCTGCCTGCGGGTTGTCAAGTGTCATTCTGGGAAGATTAACGCGCCGAAGACGGGAAAAACTCAGGCCACATAACTGGCATCAGACGGATGAATCTGACATAATCTATTCGCTCCACTGGCTGAGCAGTCCGGTCCACCTGTAGGAGATGATACAACATCGTTGACACCTCTGGCTGATTAGTGATGAAATGATCTCAGAGCAGAATCGTCTAAAACCTTCACCTAGAGCCCCTCCCTATCTCACACATAAAGATGGTCGACCTGGATCACAAAGGCTTTTCTTAATGTCATAGATTCAACCAGGCGTTCCTCAGAGGTTCTGGTCCAGCATCAGCTCCATCCATGATGGGAAACTCCTGTTCCACCACATCTCAAAGGTTCTGGACTGAGATCTGGTAACTGTGGAGGCCGCTGGAGTTCAGTGAACTCATGGTCATGTTCTAGAAACCAGTTAGAGATGATCTAAGCTTTGTGACATGGTGCATGATCCTGCTGAAAGTAGCATCAGAATATGGGTCCATGTGGTCATAAAGTGATGGACATGGTCAGCAACAATACTCAGGTAGGCTGTGGTGTTTAAACCAGGCTCAGGTGGTACTGAGGGGTCCAAAGTGGGACTAGAACATCTCTCCCACATCATTAAACCAACAGCAGCCTGAAGCATTGATACAAGTTCCAGGCTTTCATGCTGGTGACACCAAATTCTGAACAGACAGCTGAAATCTACTCATCAGACCAGGAAACGTTTTCCAGTCTCCTGGTCCAGTTCTGGTGATGCTGTGTGAATTGTAGCCTCAGTTTCCTTTTCTTAGCTGACAGGAGAGACACTGGAGTGGTCTTCTGCTGCTTGAGTCCATCTGGAGCAGCTGTTGGACTTCAGAGATGCTGTTCTTCAGGCTGGAACCAGAGGTTATCTGAGCTTCTGTTGCCTTTCTATCATGCAGAACCGGTCTGACCATTCTCTGAAATCAACAAGACATTTCGTCCACATAACTGCTGCTCACTTTTTTATAACTAAAACGCGTCGGTCCAAGTCTTTTCTGTTTTGAGGTTTTGAGAATCAAATAGCTGTATTATATAAAAAGCAGCATTTTACTGCATGAAAGACTGAATGACCAGCGTCGGTCAGTCACCTTTAAAGTGCACAAATCACTCCACAGACTAGACAACAGCAGCGTAATAGAGGATATTATGCACAAGGCAAAATTCCCTCAGCTGAAGGTTTATTTTCTCTGAAAGCAGATATGACCTGTGTCCAGCACTGGCGTACACCAGAGGCCATTACGTCCTGAGCTGGTTAAATTAAAGGTACGGGTTCTTCCTCTTTGGTGTCAAACAGCTGATGTGAGACAGTGAGCAGATACCAACTCACTTAGGAGCCAACTAACCTGACGCAGTACTTAGGAGAAATGAAGAGTTCAGCAACTTCTCCAGATGTTACATTTTTAATAAATGCATCTTTTAGCTCAGATTTAGGGTGCAGGTACTTTAAGGAAGTGTGTGATTCTGAGCAACCCTCTACAGCCCCTATAAGACAGAAGATTTCCTTTTCATAAGAAAACATCCTTTAAAAAAGCCAATACATCATTTGTGAACAAAGTCCTTAATAGAAAGGTCGCAGCAGGTTCCAGTTTGTTGTCACCCGCCTTCCTCTGTTGCTGAAAAGGGAAGCCAAAATATCCCGTTAACCACAGACATCATATATGTAGACGCCCCATGGACTGGCGCTGCCTACTGGAGCTGCCATAGTAGCTGGCCGCCATCTTGGATGGGTCTCCATTCGCCCCAAGTGCATATATGTCTACTGAGGAAGGTGCTTACCCAACTAAGAAACATTTTTATTATGCTTTTTCACAAAATCAGACATGTGGCATAATTAAAATTTTATTAAATAAAATAAATTAAAATATAAAATCCCAACAGGTAGGCCAGAAAAGTCAATAGTAATCCCACGTGATCTGTTTTCAGTAGTGCGCTACTTGTTGCAACCATAGACTCCACAAAAAAAAACTCTACATTTACTCCAGTTGGGTTTGGAGAGTGAGGAACCCATCCAATATGGCAGCAGCGACGTTGTTACGCTCTCCAGCACCCAATAGGGTGTCTACGTATTCGTGTCTATGCTGTTTACAGGCACGGCCATTTTGGTTTTTTTGTAAAAAAGAACCTGAAAATTCCACCTCCTCACATGCACATTGAACAACTACAGCTGCACATTAATAGAAATATGAATATTTAAACACAGCACAGGATAAAAACTACAAGAGTCAATAGATGTCAGGGACTGGAGACATTTTTTCAAGTTTTTTTTATCATTCGGGAAAACGTCTCGATTTTTTCACATGGAGGGGGCGAGGCTTAAACATATACTGGAACCAGCCATTAGAGGTCACTTGTTCTATATCCATCTTCAAATTCCAGGTTGCCTGCAAATGTCTAGTTTTTATTTATGGTCTCTGTCTGTGTCCAACTTTTCATTTTTGTTCCCCCAGGTATTAATATACTTGCATTTAAAACTATACTACTCTCCTGCTTCGTCCGCCATTTTTAGAAGAACAAAAATCTTGTGTTTGGCGATGAATCCTGGGATAAGGTGGGCCAGTAAGGATACACCAGACCATGAAACACTGGGAAAACGAGGACGCATTTTGAGTATCCTTCAGATTTTGGACAGCCTCGTCTCTGAGCTGTGATGTAATCGGCCTTAAAATGTGGCCTTGGAAGGATGCAGCCCGTGTGTTATCCCCAGTTTTCCTGATGTCTGTTGCAGCGACTAAAGTGATCTTTTGGAAAGTTTCTGCAGCAAAACTGAGAAAAGCAAGATGGATGAAAACTGATGTAATTGGCCGATGCTAACAAATTAGCATGGATTTGAAGATATAAGTCAAGATAAACGACTGGATGCCTTACTGAATTATAAATGGTTCCATGAGTCCAACAGCAACAGGTGAAAGAACACAACACAACATTTCCTACTTTTGGTATATCACGTAAAATCGTTCTTGGAATAAGACGAGTTGGTTTGGGAACATTTTGGAAAATTCTGACAACTCAATTTAGAGCAAAAAGCAATAAAATGAGAATATTGTAAAATATTTAAAAAATCTGAAATTGTGATTGATGTAAAAACAAAAATAAAAATAAAAACATCGGTTCAGATACATAAATTCCAATTCCTAAACAAGTTTAAAGAAACAAGGATGCTCCGATCCGGAAATCGGGCCCGATCGCATGATTTTCAAATGATCGGACTCTAGTGGAAATGATCAGATTTAGCCTGATTAAACAACAAACATGACTTTCTAAAATCATCCTGTGAGATTTTTAAACTGAATAACAATGGCTTAAGTTTAAATTTCAATAAGTTTGTTTGCATCAATATTAATTTCTTGGATGACAACAACAGCGTAACATCACACAATTTAAGGCAGGTGGGGATTCAGACTCCAAAACATGCAGCTGTTAGCTGGCGGGCTAATGCAGAACTAAAGCACTACCTCATGAGAGAGAAAATGAGAGTAGAGCTGCGTTCAACACTATTCATCTGATTCGCTTCCTTCAAATCAAACTACTTTTTCGGCTTTTCCTTTCAGATATAGGCGCCACAGCGAATCACCTGTCTTCATTACTCCTAGTTCAAAACTACGACTCCCTGTTCACTGCAGCAACTCGGACAAAAACACAGAGCTAGCCGACACTGAAAGATACGCTAATAGACAAGGAGAAATTGCAGACGGACAGTAAAACGTAGGGTTTCACAGGCTGCTGGATCTGCGCTGCTGCTGCAGCTACAGTGAGACAGTACTGCAGAGAACAGTGAGACTGCCAGCCGAGGTGCCAAATGCCTGCACCATCGGGGGAACAATAGATAGTTTTTATACTTTAAGCTAGAGCTTTAGCATTGATCTCGGTGATTGTTGAGTTAGAAACTTGACCAGTTTCATATTTGACACCACTCTGCAGCCCTCTGCTGACCAAAAACTGCACTTGATAGTTTTGTGGAGCAGGTATGTGCCCTATAGGGGGAGCTATTTACCCGTTTTACATCTGTTAGCTGTAATGCTAGCAATTTGCATTTTCAGTTCACCGATCATCAATAAAAAGCATAAGAAGAAGAAAAAGAAGTGTGCTTTTTCTATTGGCATCATGGTGGAGCCTGGAAGTAAAAGTAAGAGAGTAAAGTCTTTGGAGGCGAAGCAAAGAGCTAAAACCAGAGTGAACGTTGGTGCGGCCTACGCTAGTTTGAGGGAGCTAAAGGAGGCTACAAAATCACAGAGTGATGGTGACCTGGCTTTGTTGCTATTGGACTTGTAAGTAATAATATTTTTGTCCAACAGTGTGGATCTTTTTACTTCTTGATTTATTTTAGTATTAGATGGCTCGTGTTAGTGCTAGCTCGTTACGCGCTAGCTACAGCAGGCTGTAGCAGATTGTTTACGACAGTTGTAATTCCACTTTCAACCAGTAGGACAGAGGAGCAGGAAACTGCTCTGTGTTACTTTAAAGGACAACTATGATGTGTTTTCGCTGAAGTGGATCGAGACTCTGTATCGGCAAGTCAATCAAATGACTCGGGCTCAGATGGGGAGCAAAAGAATATGATTGGAACATCCCTAGTTTAAAGTTTAAATGATGTACCAGGTATACCTGAGCTATGGAGCTTGGTTTTTCTCACTCTTCTGAGCCAAGATTTTCACAGATTTTAAACAAATTTGACGCATTGTTGCTAAAACGTCATTGTACAACAATCCTGATTGAGCTGATATTTTTTTGCCATTTAATTCCTTTTTTCTACGCAGAGGCGATACAAACCAAAAACCCGTGATTGAAACGGACCATAACTCCTTCCACCACCTTTATTTCCGAGTGCAGCTGCTGGATTGTGCACACAGAGAAAACACCTCAGAGGTTTTAAATATGTAAAAGGCTTGTTTGACTGTAACAGTGTTTGTGTAGCGCGACACGCTGCTGCTCAGAGAAAGCAGAAGCATTTTTCTCATTATCTGGAGAAAAATAAAGCTGTGAAAGTGAATCTCCAGCTAACTGTTGCCTCTGAGCTCACCTTCAGAGAGGTTTTCAGAAAATATCCCCTCCCTGGTCCTGTTTACCTGCAGCGTTAGCCGGCTGCTATGCTGCTATGGTGGGAAAAGCAGCGAGGACTCCTGGTGTCGTCCTCTCCAGCCTCTCTAATACTTAGTCTATAAACACAAACACACACTTTCCATAATTACAGGTTTGCCCTGACGTGGGTGTGCCTGAGAACCATTAGACCGAAGCACATTGTACCGGGGGACGTACATGGCGACGCAAGCATCTCGACAAAATTACACTTAAATGGTTCTAAAATGCAACATTTGTGATGGAAGCTGCATCAAGTAGTGTTGTCTGGGGAGAATAAAATAAAATCCAAAATTTTATGTATTTCCTTTTCTGCACCTTGTAGAAAAGTATGAACTTGGTGAAAATTCCCGCCAACGAGCCGTAAAGCCCAAAGAGCTCATTTGTGTCATTTTTGCCTCACGCTGTGAACTTTACATCTCCAACCAACTCCAGCCTGCGCCGCCTCCTGCACTCATTAAGGTGGAGTAGCGTTCAAACACACCTTCTCCTCAGCGGATGCTTCAAAGGAGATTCAGCAACGCAGACCCTCCAGATTTCACCCTCCTGGGAATCTTTGTGTGCACATCTGTGGGGTGATATCAACAGCGCGTTTGGCTTTCCTAGAATGCCTGCTTCTGAAGTGACTACATACAGCCATCTAGCTGCAGCTTCTGTTCTTCTGAGGGAAACCAGGAGAAGGATTGCAGACCTTCTTTCATCCCCGTTTACAATCCATGCCTACACGCTGCCAAGAACTTACAGCGTGGCATGAAACGAGGGTACAAACAGGCAGCTCGGCTTCTAAATGTTGTGTCTGTGCACAAGCTGTCACCATCCATCGGTGGCTGGGAAAGGAGCAGGGAGAAACGGGAGCAAACGGGTGCCACTGTGTCTTTAAGCAGTAATCCCTCCATTCTTGGAGTATTTGTTGCCGGCCATCTAATGGGCGGATCGGTATAATGTCCACAAGGGCCGCTGGGAGCTCCTGCACTATTAAAAATCACCGCTGCTCTCTCAAACTGGGACTGGTCTGGCTCTTAAATAACCACCGAGGCAGCCTCAGAAATTAAAGACGCTCTGATTTAGCATTTGAAAAGGGGAGGAACTTGGGCTCATCACTGCAACAAAAGGGACAACAATGTTGACATTCCCAATGTGTATCCTTTGGTGTTTTCTAAAGGAAACCGGAGCTTGCCCACAGGGGATGTGGTGTGAACAGGGAACATTACACAGTTTACGGCTGTCTGTCTCCATCTCTTTGATGCAACCCGCTAACACCAAAACACTGGGAATAAAATCTGATCTTTAAAAGATGAGATCTAGAGTAAACTATGATCCTCCTGATAGAAGAGCGTCCTCCATATGTTACCACTGCCCCCTATCATCAGGAAATCACTGTAGCATTCCAACTACAGGATTTGCATTTTCCCTAAAGGAAAACAAACATTTTTTTAAAAGAACGTGTCATTTTTCTGTCACGTAATCAAGAACAGAAAAATGATCCGAGGTGACTTCCAGATCTTTGTGCTGGCTACTTTCACCCAAAAGAGGGTGGCTGTGATTAACTGTGTGTGGCTCTGTGGGCTGTTGATTCTCAGAGTGTGTTACAAAGGTTACAGGAGTATAAACTGCTGCAGCTTAGAGCAAGGAAGCAGTGTTGCAACTCTGCTGCTGCCTGCCTTGCAGAACTACTTCCATCCAATCACAAAGGACAAGAAAAGGAGAAGTTCTTCTCATGCAAATTGTCACAGCCCCCCTCTCCAGACGCTGGTGGCAAGTTTCAGAGCTGAAAATCACAACTTGACAATTAGCAGTGCCTTACAAACTTCCAGACTTCCTCTGCCGTGCAGAAAGCAGCTCTGATCTTTGCAAACATCAGCTGTCACTTCCAAACTGCTCCAGCAGCCTGTTGGCTCCAACTACTCTGTGAACTAATAATGCATTAGATTTTAATAAAAAACTAAAGTGTGTTTGGGGAGCCATTGCCAGCGCTAAGTGAGCATGTCAACAAGTTTACACGGATGAAGGTTGCGCAGCGTGTTAATGGGCTTTAGGAGACAGGGGGATGAACGTGTGTGTTGTGTTTTAAAGAGAGAGTTAAGAAGGGGGTCTGGTGGAACACTGTGCCCGCTTTGGGAGGCTCTTCTTACCGCTATGAGAGTGTTGTTTCTGTGCTCCGTGGAGGACGCGGAGTCCGGGTCCTGGTGCTTGTTCTGCGGCTGCTTGCTGCTGCCTCCGGCCGACTTCTTGGCTCTTTGCTCCAGAGTCCGCTGGTACAGGTTGACGGTCTCCCTCCGATCTATCTCCAGCTGCTCGGAGTGGGCTTGCTGGTAGCGGTTCTCGCAGAACGCGTGGTGTCTCCGGCAGCCCTCTATCCGCTGCCTCAGCCTCTCCACCACGGCGCTGTGCTTAGGTATGCCCACCGCTCCGGCGGGCACCCCGCTCCCGCTGCCCGGGTTCATGCTGTTGTTGATGCAGATACTGCCGTTGGGTCCGACAGCGGGGGAGGCGAAGTCCCCCATCACTGCCCCGAGTGGCTGCTATTTTGGAAGAACTTTTCTCCCAGTCAGGCTCACCGCCTCCACCTCCTCTTCCTCCTCCGGCCACCTCCACCTCCACCACCGAGTGTCCGTTCGTGTCTTCCGGGAGGCGCGAGCGAGAAACAGCCGCTTGAGGCGGCTGACGAGCGGGAGAGTTTAAAGGGCAGCGAGCCTGGCGGTTAGCCGCTTCTCCTTCTCTCCTCGGTGCTAAACAAGCAGAAATAAAACCAAAACAAGACTCAAATTGAACAATACAGGCACCGCCACGCTGCTGCCGACAACAACAACAAAAACTCCACCGGAAAAAAGCAGTAAAGAGAATGTTTGAACGTTAGCAGGCGGTCCGCCGTCATATACACACGACCCGTCCCGCAGAGGAGCTACGGCGGCGGCAGCACAGGTCCAGTCCCCGTCCTACGGTGCCGTCCTTTGAGAAAAAGTTTTGCTGCCGACACCGAACAGGCTCCGGAGTTTCCCAGTGAACTTGCATCTCATATGGTTTTGGTCTGTAAGAAATCCCGGTGAAGATGTCGTTCAGCTGGGGAGAAAGAAGAGCACAAGCGCCCTCGGTAGTCCGGTGGAGAAGCGACTCGAGTTATTCCCAGACGGCGCAAAACGCGGATATGAGAACCAGGGGCGGAAGTCTGTAGTCAGAGGCTGCTGGCTGCCACCATCACAATAATCAGGTCCGCTTCTTCACCATGCCAGCGGAGTGATATCAGGACAGGATCCGAGTAAAAACCTGCCAGAGGCGGCGAGGAGCCCGCTGATGGACACACGGAAAACCCGGAGCAGAGTGCGGGCTCAGTGGCGGAGAGGAGCGGGCTGAGGTTCCTCGAAACGACCGGGTCTGAGTCCTCACACACGGGCGACGAGAGCCGAACCCGGCCGGTGAGGTCCAGGCGCCGGAACCAGGAAACATGCAGCATTTATTAGGAAAAAGAAAACAATTAAACTGTCTAAAAACAGAAAAAGTAAAGCTGCAAAATAAATAAAACACCAAATCACTACAAAACAAAAGAGTAACTGTCAAGAATTACAAGTAAAATGTAAATAACTAAGCTGCAAACAGGAAAAATGCAAGAAACTAATAATTTATCAAATATTTAACATTAAGGCAATATACAAAAATTACTCCAATAAACTAAAAAAGCAATAAAAAAATCAGATAAGCACAAAAATACAAATTTCTGTAAACTTAACTATTTTGTGACAGTGTGTCCTGTCACTGTATCCCAATTGATCATGTGCCCTGGCTTAGCCACAGGGATATCCCTTCGGCTGACCGGTTTGCGCGCGTAACTCTCACCCGGGGGTTTGTGGTTCGAGTCCCGCCCGGGCCCTTGTTTGTCCA
>SSNS01000044.1:1521175-1527447 GCA_006937985.1 Aphyosemion australe
ATGGAATGTTATTTTACACACACTCCACTCTGGTTTTAGGGTGCGATGGTCGGTCCGTTTGGGTTGACAGAGACTCAGAGAGAGTTTGAGGATGTTTGCATGTTTTTTCTTTTTTTTGCGGGGGAGCACCCAGCTGCATTTTGACTCTGAAAACAACTATTGTTAAGTAAAAACGTTCCGGCCTCAGCTCTCTGATGCACTCATTAGAATGTTTCAGTTCATAAAATCAGGTTAGTTTTTACTGAATCTGGACCAAAAATAGAAATAAAGGTTTGTTTTGTTTTGGGACTTTCTGACTGAGGACAGAGCTGGTTTTCAGAACGTTTGAGTGTGTATGAAGACATGTCCTCAGCTGTTTGCTGCACAAAGAACCGTTTGTTGTTCACTCCAGAACAGAGTAGAGAAGCAGTTTTCTTTCTTTCACTACCATGCCGGTTTGTCTGCTCACGACTTCTAGTGTGGGTGGTAAAGAATGAGTTTACACAAAACACACACGCACGCACGCACACACACACAGTCATGGCTGAGAACTGGAAGTAGTTTGGTTTGTCTCTTACGTCATTAACCAATCAGAGATTCAAACACAAACCCAAGCAGGCAGCAGAAGTGTGTTAACCTCATTTGAACATTTCCTTCCAGACTAACACCACACAACTCTCCCTTCCTCCTCACACGACGGACGTCCTTTGAGGTGGCCACGTCGACTCTTTTGACATTCAGGCTGCACGTCTCGCCCTGCGAGGACCCCGACGCGAGCTCGGCGATGCCCCGAGGCAGAATGGGGTTCTCCCACCCCGCAGGCCCCTCTGGAGTCTCCAATCTCCAGCGAAGCACAAAGAAGGGAAAAGATGGAGCTCCCCGTCTGTCTCTCATTGTCAGAAGAGAGGTTGCCGGGTTGTTGCACTAGACTGTCTGCTTTAAATATTTAATGTACGTGGTGCTGGCTCTGAGGGAGATAAAGAGAGAATCAGGGTGGCAGATATATCGATGAGACACGAGGAGGGGAGAGAAGTGCACAGAGAGGAGGAGGACGGATGGGATAAAAGGACAAAGGAGAGATTCTTGTTTACTCTTCAGTTAGTTTCAACATGGTCACAACAAAACAAACAGGAAGTCGTTTTCTGAAGGCAGACCGTTGATTCAATTGCTTAAAGTTTCTGTTTAAAAGTTATAAATAAATGTCAAATGTGAGATGGCTTCCTGAATGGCCTTTGTCTGAAGAAATAGAGCTTTAATGGAACACTTGGCAGTTTTGGCTTGTTTTTAGCACCCCCTAGTGTTTGTTAGCAAAACCAAAAGAGACACTTATCTTCTCGCTGTGCGTTCGTCTTTTTAACACCTTAATCCAGGGGTCTCCAACTCCAGTCCTCGAGAGCTACCATCCTGCACATGTTAGCTGTTTCTTTGCTCCTACACGCCTGATTGAAATCAATGAGTAATTAACAGGCCTGTGCAGAGGTCAGGTGAGGATTAAATTACTCCATTCAGGTGTGGCAGAGCAGGAAACACAGAAAACTAGCAGGATGGTAGCTCTCGAAGACTGGAGTTGGAGACCCCTGCCTTGATCTAACTGCTGAAATGTCTCCTCAGCCTTCATTAGTGTCTACAGGAGCGGTTCATCACTAAATCAAACAAATCAGCTGTGTCCATGATCTAAAACATGCAGGAAACATGCTGGAAGCAGACTGCAGCACCAGGCATGTCAGCTCTTTTTCTTAGTCCAGAAGGGAGCGGCCCGCCACTCTGAAGTTGACTGAAACACCTGAACAGACAGTTTTTTCCTAAGATGGGATTCATCTAAATGTCTCCTGTAAAAAGATACAGTAATATCTGATTTAAGTCGTTTTAACGGAACCGTAACCTTCCCAAATTTTAAAGGATTTTAACATTCCAGCTCATACGTGTAATCAGGCATCCAGGTGTTCCTGCTAGTCATAACCAGGACATAGAAAACACAAACGTAACAGAAAAAGTGTCACATATGAAACCCAAAACAAAAATAACACATTGATCCAGTGTAGACGCCCCCCCCCCCCCCCCCCAACAACATCCTACCCAACCCCCACAGAAAAAAAACCTGCCCAACAAAAACAAACATAAACTGAAGCTAACGAACCCTCCCAACCAAAAAATCTACACATCTCTGTGCTTACACAGAGAAACCAACCGCTGATCCATTATAGCGAAGCTGGCCATGGGTGGGAATCTGCCCAGTCTTGATAGTGATGTAACTTTGCCACAATAGGTCGTGACTCGTCTGTTTTCCTGCTGGGTGGGATTGGTCTACCAGTGGTTCTTTTTCCAGCTGCAAAGTCTCCTTCAACATCTTAGCTACCATTGTGGCCGTGCTGGACTCCGGTCCCTCAGGTATTCCAATAATCCGAACATCTCCTCGAGCGGCCCTCCAAACCTTCACATTTCCCCAGTAGGTCGGAAAGTTCCTTCCTTAGCTAACCATCCTCCATCTCCCTAACTCTCGTTCCAACCTGCACAACATCCGAGTGGAGCGCCGCTGCAGCGCTCTGTAAATCTACCTTTATTGCCCTCAGCTAAAGGCAAAATCCTCCGCTAGGCCTTCCTTCTTTTCTGATCTGAACATTGCCAGGAAGTTGGATTTCAGTGTCTGAAGCATTTCAGCCCTCAGCTCCAATATGTTTGCATCACCCGGGCCAGATTTTGGCTGCAACTCTAGCTGGGACAGGATTGTTCCAGTTCGAGGAGGCTCCAGGTTCAGAATCTGCAGCGCTGGTATTTCTGCTTTTCTTGGAGTTTGCTGCCATTTTATAAAACTCTCAAAGTCAATACAACTTGTCAGTTTCACAAGAAAGCACCAGGAGTTGAGTTTTGCCACAAAAGTTTACCAGAAAAGACACTTTTAAATGACCCAGATGCTGAGAGCCCCCGACACGGCCTACTCCTCCGCCATCTTGGCTCCTCTTGCCTTATAGCCATTTTCACACGTGCTTTTCAGCTGTGAAGCTTCCCAGAGACATTCTGACGGAGCTGCATATNNAAACTCTCAAAGTCAATACAACTTGTCAGTTTCACAAGAAAGCACCAGGAGTTGAGTTTTGCCACAAAAGTTTACCAGAAAAGACACTTTTAAATGACCAAGATGCTGAGAGCCCCCGAAACGGCCTACTCCTCCGCCATCTTGGCTCCTCTTGCCTTATAGCCATTTTCACACGTGCTTTTCAGCTGTGAAGCTTCCCAGAGACATTCTGACGGAGCTGCATATAAAAAATCAAGTCAAGTCAAGTCAAACTTTATTTATATAGCACCTTTAAATGGCAACATCGTTGCCCCAAAGTGCTGCACAGCAATAATAGAAATAAAAACAAATAAAAATCAATTTAAAAGCCAACAGAGCCTTATAAAATATTAAGACCAAAGGCAAATAAGAAAAAAAAAAAAATTATGTAGCAAAGTTAAAAAATAAAAACAGATAAAAATGATATCACAGATAAAAAGATAAAAACAGACAAAGGACACAAAAAATATTTTCAATTATTTCACAAATCCTCTAAATATTGTGTATTCTGGACATGAGAAAAAATACTTTTTCCAGCTGCATCACTTTTGATCTGAATCAATTTGCCTTTTTGAATCCAGAGCCTGACTTTTATTTTGGCGGCGTAGAAGCTGGTCATCAGGGTCACAGGTGTAGCTGGAGCTTTTCGTATTTTTACCTACATGTACACACCTCACCTGTGTTTACAGTCTGTGCACAATGCCGTGACAGACTAAAACCTCTTGTTGGGAAAGAGAAGGTGGTGACCGCAGTTACCTTGACAACGGGAGGGGAGGAGCGCCTTGTTTTCTGCAGAATCAGCTGTCTGACAGGAATAAGTAAACAAAGGATTTGGGAAGATTTAATTTCCAGTTTTTAAAAACAAAGATGGTCTCAAGTCCCCATCCATCCAATGTTGCTTATCTCCAGCAGCCATGGAGTCAGAGGCGGGGTTTCACCTGGACAGGTCACCAGTCCGTCAGAGACAAACTTCCATTCACACTCACACCAAAGCAGCTATGGGGCATCAAGTGAGTAGCAACACATAATAAACCAAATAACAGATATATTTTACCATATTTAGCAACAAGTGATAAAAATGACAAATATTAAGAATTAAACCTACACCTCTTAGGTTACATGTAAATGTTGAAATCTGTGTGCATGTTTTTAGTCTGTGGGAGGAACCCTGAGTATCTGGAGAAAACCCACGCAGGCCGAACACGTAAACACACGGAAAGGTGGTCTCATAGACTTGCTCTGGTGAATGTTTTCTATTTGACAGGATTCTAAATTTGCATATTAGCTAGAGCAACGAATCATAAACCACATTATTTATACAATGCAGTGTTATTCATACCGTATGATGCGGTAGTGATTAAAGGTGCAGTCTGGAAAAAGCCGTTCAAGCAAGCTAGTTTTTGAAGAAAAATAAAAACAATTTAAATGTCCGACCCCTTTCTTCAGACTCCCCCATGGAGTCACAGAATCTGATGGTTGCAGAAAATGGTATAACACCAATTCACGACATAAACACACATGTGTGCCCTAGACTAGACTGGCTGAGCTACAGTTCATGTCAAATCTTCCAGAACTAACTCCAAACTGAACCCCCCTCCCTCCCACTCCCATGAAGACACAACAGTGACCAGGCTTAAGCTTGGTTCAGGCTTGACGCATCCGCACGGCTCCACGTGGCCAAATTATGACATTTCAGTAACCACACCCCTTCGCATGGCCCAAAGTTTCCACACCGCGCACCTAGGAAATTTTCTAACTACGCACGGAAAAACATGGCGGACTGGCTGTTGTGTGTTGTATGCATGCCTTGGAGCCCTATGCCGCCCTCTACAGTCTGGGAAAATATTGGCTCACAGCGGTGGACAAGTTAGCCTGGCAAGCCATCCTATATATGTGAATATATAGTCTGGCCACGACCCATTGCCGGCTCTCAGTCGTGGGGCGGGATCTACTGTCGTTTTTCAAACTGTCAGCACGCAATTGGATAGCGCTAGGACCAATCAGAGTAACGAACAATGTGACGTAATCACAGCGACGGAAAAGCGGGAGGCAGCAATGGCGTCTAACATCAATGATTTCTGTCGTTTTTGTATGAAAAACACGCGAATATCAGGTGTACTGGGACATTGCACTACTTTGTTTGATAAAAATAAGAAGCTGCTAAGTATATCAGACAGACTTACGCACGTTGGAGTCTAAATAATCCAACGTTGATGACAAAGCCGTTTCAAACTGCCCCAGTAGAAACAACCTTTACACTAATCCTAGTCTTTGTGACGGAACTTGTCCTACAGACGATTCTACAATTTCTCTGCTTTTCCTTCTTTGAATTAACCTTGTTCTTTAATGTAGTTTCAGATGTTTTATCTTACATTAATGTTGTAATTTTTTGTATACAATCCTAATTATGTCTAAACAAGACGACGAACAAAATCAATTTTAGAGTAATTTTACATTTTAATACTGGTTGTTTAAGATGAAAGTTGAGGTCTGTGGGAATATTCCTAGTGAAAACACTACACTTGCCATGATGCAACACATTATATTGTCATTTTGGATCGATAACCTTTAGTAGAGCTCCTTTACTAATAAAACAATTATTTTAATGAGGAACAAATAATAACGTCTACCTTCCTCGTTCTCTTCTGACTCCACTGATGTTTCTTTGATGGCTGGAGTCACCTTTTGGATCAAAATAAAACAATCAGAGCTCGTTGAACCCCCTCAGTTGTAGGAACAGGACTAATCAGCCGTGTAAGATGAGAACAGAAGTCAACTTTATCTTCTTATTTTAAAAGTTGACATTTTGAGACTACAAAGCCTCTTACCCACAGTGCTGTGCAAATGGTGCATTTAGGGCCCCCTCTGAGTTAGAGGGCCTGGGGCTCGATCCACCCACTGGTTTTATCTGCACCACTGTAACCAAATAAAGTTCATCTCACACGGCGTAACCAAAAAGATTCTGATCTGAAAGTTCTTTAATGCAGCGGGTTTCCGCTCTGTAAACAAACGCGGGCTCAGCGGGAAGAAGACAAGAAACAAGCACCCAAACAGGAATGAAGGCAATTATTGTTGGTCCACTGAGACTCTTCAGGTAGTGTCGAGTCTTTTCCTGCACCAGAGTCAAATCACACACATCCAAATGTAAAAGCATCCAGATGTAAAGATGTCTGCAGGTGCTTGGTTTGAATGAGACACATTTTTATTATTGTTTCATTTGTTCAGATGATCAAATAAAGCA
>SSNS01000044.1:1527452-1539832 GCA_006937985.1 Aphyosemion australe
TTAAAGGAACTAGAGGCAGGATCTTTAAAAAATCTGTAAAAAATTAAACATGTATGTTCATTTTTTCAAAGCTAATGGGTGATGAAGCGTTATAAACCAAAAAGAATGAGGCCACCCATGTATCGTTCCATTTTCTTGAACAGGCTGTTTGCTGCAAAATGCGCTGCAGTTCGGTCACGAATTTCCCGCGCTGCCCTACGGATGTGGCGTCAATTGACACTGCTTGCGCGTTCACGACAGCTTCAAAACAGAAAGAAAATGTGTTCGACACTGCAGATCGGTAGGTGGCGCTATTGCACCTTAAGTTGCTTGCCAACCGCCAAACTCCTAAAGAAGAACTGTGGGAATGGATTCTACTGCAACCAGCAAACGACCAAGCGTGGCACAAAGGAAGTTTATTCAGCGGCATCTCGTGAGTCAAAAACCAAATATGGTAAAAGACAGGCAGGGACCCGAATCTATATCGGATACGTGATTGACGAATGGAGGCTGCTTCAACTATATCTGGGACTCAAAAAGGATGCTGCCATGGCTCATTTCCTAGTGAGCAGGTAAGAAACATTATAGGTTGGTTTAGAGATGATGACAATGATCTGACCTCACCGATGACTCAGAGAGAGCTAGCGTGCAGTAGCATTAGCTGTGATCATGCTACAGTAGTAGCATTAGCTGTGATCAGGGCTGCAGCGTGGATTGCTTCGCCGCAATATTGTCCGTGAGAGCGGCGGGGAGTTGCCTTTTCAGCGTGAGATATTGGAGGTGTGGCGTGAGAGCGTGTGAAGAGGGTCAGGTAATGGTATTTTTGTGTTTGTGTAACATAGCCGTCTGTGCACGCTCCCGTGCTGGGCTGCAGTTACTCGCAGAGCCGGGCGCGTCGCTCGTGAGCATCGTTTCTTTTTTCCTGCCTCTAGTTCCTTTAACAGGTTGTTGTTTTCTGTGTTCAGGACCAGTTTTCTTCTGCTTTGGTGCCAATGTGAGGACTATTCTACAAAACCTAAAACCCGTGATGTTATAGTTTAAAGTTGAGTTTGTGGTTTCCTGTTTTCCTGCTTGTTCTTGTGCCGAAATGTCTGCAGCAAAACTCCCAGGACAAAAACATCATTCACTTTTTAAAAATAAATAACAAGAGTAGCATCCAGATGGAGAATCAGGATTAGCACCTTCATCATTAAACTACCAAATCCAGTCCTATACTGTCTACCGCCCTCTAGTGGAGGATCTACAGGTGGTGAGGGCCAATTTTATTTATTTGAAAGCAGCATACGTTTCCCACTTCTCCCTCCTATGGTTGAAAGTTGAAATACAACTGTTGTTAAAAAAAACCTTCTGCAGCCTGCTGTAGTTTGCGCTAACAACAAGCTAACATTATTAAACATTTTATTTTCAGAATATATACTGTATATATATAACTATATATATAACTATATATATTGCTTGTGTCTTTCACTTGCATTCTATTCTTAATTTCTGTGTATTCTCTATTCGTCCATGATGCCAACAAATAACAAATTTCTTCTTCTTGTGCTTTTTATGGACGGTCGGCAAACTGAAAAAGCTAGCTGATAGCCTTCATATTAGCTACAGGCACAGTAAACTGCTGTTGCCGTAAAGCAGGTAGAGACCTCCCACTTCCTACCTGTGCCACAAAACTGTTTAGTGCAGTTTCTGGTCAGTAGAGGGCGACAGAGTGCTGTCCAATGTGAAGTTGCTCAAGTTTCTGGTTCAAGAATCACTGAAACCAATTTGAAAGCAATAGCTTAAAGTATTAAAAACTATTTATTAGAAACTATTTTCGTTGTTTATTAGTGCTGTTTTCCTTATGATTGTGCAGCGCTTTGTTTAAAGGTGCTATGTAAATAATGTTATTATTATTAATTAGTTTAAAAACTCGATCATCCTCTTCACTGTAAATGTGATGGTTAAGGTTAGTCGGGTCCACCTGTTTGTTTTCCTGTTTTCCTCGTTGCCGTGTGTAACGATGACACGACAAGAAAGTGTGAAACAACAGTGATTAAAGGATATTCTGAGAGTGACGAGTGAGTCAGCGTGTGTAGTTGGATTCTAGACATCACTCGGTGTTGACGCTGCTCCAGCTGACCCGTGTGGACGTGTTTCAAGTAGTCATGAAGTCAAAAACACATATTTTAGTCTAAATTTAGAAATCAGACCGTCTCATGGTCTTACATCATATGATGAGTCTGAAAACGGTTTAAAATCCAACTCAGTCTTTTGTTTTATGAAACAACTTCATCAAGGAGATTAGTGAATTCTGCCAAAACATTATGACTACTTCAAATCATGTTTCCTAGACCGGTTCATCCCCAGATTTTCCTCTCCTATCTCCTCCACCTCATCCAGACAGATTCCAAGGGCCTGGAAATCACCACCTTATCAGGTTCAGGTGTCCCTGAAGACATGTTGACCTTTATAACCTCGCCTGCACCCCCATATGAAGAATAAATACTCACACTGCAAGAGTTTACTCTGTTTAACTTCAAACTCTTGTTGAGATTCAAGGAGTCTTGGTCCTAATTTTTCAATTATTCTGATTTTTATTAATGTTTATTTCACTTAATAAAATAACCTCTGGTGAAGGCCAATTTAATATCTTTATTACTGTTATATTGACATATAATTAATTACATAACAAAAAACTATTTTAAGGTTGTTAAATTAACATTAAAAAATAAATTGTTTTAAAAGTTAGATAGTTGTAAAAATCTACATAATAATTTTATTAACAGATTTAACAGCAACTTATCAGCTGGTGTAGACGTGTATTCTTTGGAGTCTCTGAACGTGCAGAACTTGTACATTCTGCAGTCTGTGAAACCACCTTTGATAATTTATTGTCTACGTGTGCCGCAGTTGTAAAATAATCACGATTATGCTTCAGGGTTGTCACGATGTTTTGTTCAAATCAGTGCATGTTTGCTTTTTTGTTGATTTGTGAGACATAACGGTATATTTTGTTTGTCTTATACCAAATCCAACGTCAGAGTTATTTATTGCAGCCGTGTAATCTCCATGGTTCACACTGGACCTTCAGTGTTGTTTGCAAATAATAAATAATATTTATAACGAACATGTAAGGACATATGTCTACTTGCACCATCACATTTATTCTACATTTTTTTTCATCTTTAAAGAATGTTGTTAGACAAAATATTACATTTTATTATAAGTTTATGTGTGTGTGTGTGTTTTCCTTCACAGTGTGTTTAATAGTTGGGAAATTACCATATTTTGAAAGAAGATATTGTTTCTTGATGACAGAGGGCATGTGCATCTCATTATAGCATCATTAGCATTATTACCCAGCATGCTTTGTGATCATGACACACGTAAACACGTGTGTGTGTGTGTGTGTGTTGTGGGGGTGCATTTGGTAAACACTGTTGCGTCACATTATGACGGTCCTGGGTTTAAAAATCAGCTGGAACATCTATGGGGTGCAGATTGAAAAGTAAATCATTTAAAAAAATTAATTAAAGCTGCAACAATTAGTTCACATATGTTAAAAACTTTAAAATCTAACTTAAAATGTTATAATTCAATGTGGATATTAAAAAGGTGAACTTAATATTTAGGATTAAATGTAATCATATAAAGTTAAATCTAAATATGTAGAATTTAATAACAAAAATAATGGTTTATTTAAATAATTAAAACTAGTGACCACTTTAAAGGCAAATCTTCATATTGGATAATAAATCAAAAATATTTAGAAATAACTCTAAATTAAACAAACTAATTTTAATCTATTCTAAATAAATTAAGTTAAATTGTAATAATTAGAATCTAAATGTACAAAGAAATGATTTAAAATCAAATCTGTATATTTCAAAGTTAATCAAAGTATTTAGACGCAGCAGGCTGGACTATTACAATGGTCTTTTGGTTGGTCTTCCAACTGCATCTCATTCAGAATGCTGCTGCTAGACACGGGTAGGGATCCCTGGTCCTGGAGAACTGGTATCCAGCACGTTTTAGAGGTTTCCCTGCTTCAACACACCTGATTTTAATCAGCAGGTGATTAACAGGCTTCTGCAGAGCCTGATGAGCTGCTGAACAGCTGAATCAACTGTGTTGAAGCAGGGAAACCTCTAAAACATGCTGGATAGCAGCTCTCCAGGACCAGGGTTCCCTACCACTGTGCTAGAGTCTTAACAAAAACCAAGAGACCCGAGTACATCCCTCCTGTTCTTAAATCTCTACGCTGGTTACCAGTAAACTACAGAATCAATTTCAAAGTGCTTCTAATAATAGTTTATAAATCACTCAATGGCTTGACCCCATAATACATGTCAGATCTCCTTCCAGTATCTACGCCCAGCAGGGCTCTGAGATCCTTAGGAAGCAACCAGCTGGTAGAACCCTGGATCAGAACCAAACAGGGTGAAGCTGCTTTTAGCTACTATGCTGCACACAGACGGAATCAGCTTCCTCATGACCTCATGAACTTTTAAATCACAATTGAAAACTTTCATGTATTCATCAGCCTTTGAACAAATCAGAATCAGAAGGGTTTTATTGCCATATGTGCGAGAAATCACAACATTAGGAAATTGCTGCTGTGTTTCTTATGCTGCACCTTCTGCACTGTAACTGCTCGTCTTTTTCTGATTTTTAAATCTGAAATGAATTTGTATATTTAATTTGGTCTACTTGATTTTAATGTTCATGCTATTCTCGCTAATGGAAGGCACATTGATTTGCCTGTGTATGAAATGTGCTATATAAATAAAGCTGCCTTACCTAAATCTAAATGTATAAAGTTGAGCTAAAAATTAGAATCAAATTTAAATAACCATCCATCTTTTAAACTGTTTATTCCTCAGTACAGTCACAGGGAGCTGATGCCTAACCCTGGATTGGTCTCCAGTCCATCACAGGGACAAACAGAGACAAAGAAACCACTCACTCACACCTAGGGACAATTTAGAGTCTCCAATAGGCCAAATATGCCTGTCTTTGGTCTGTGGGAGGAAGCTGGAAAACCCAGAGAATTCCCAAGCATGCACGGGGAAAACATCCTAACTCCACACAGAAAAGCTGCAGCCAGGATTCAAATCTGCAGCCTTCTCGCTGTGAGGCTGCAATGCCACCAACCCCTCCATAATGCGCCAAAAATATAAATATTACAAGTTTAATCTAATTGTTGAAATTTTGATAGACGTGATCATTTCAAGCTAAATATCGTAAGATAGAAAAATCTTTTTGGATGTGATATTCTTTTAGATGTTTAGGGTTGTTCATTCATGTCCTCCTGTCTTCCTGCAAAAAGTTATATAATTTTTTTATTGAGGGAGACTGGATTTAAATTTTAAATTATTTTTAAAACAAAAAAAATATTTAAAAAATGTATAAATTTAAGGTGGAAAATTAAATAAATTAATATTTGCAAAATTTTCTTTTAAATTTCTTTAACTGAAGATGTTTTCTTTGTATTGACCAACCCCACTTAGAGTGATTATCCTGCAACCTGCAGAATATCGACACATGTCCTGTTTTATTTGGGATTTATTAAAATTCCCAAGTGCCCTTGTTGCACTGATGTTACCGTTTATAAAGCACAACACATTCTTAGACAAAATGATCTGTAACAAGGGTGTAAAAAGAGCCGTGGGTAGATACTAGATACTACTACAAGCTGGAGCGTCAGAGGTTGTAATCTGAAATGGAAGTCAAACCTTTTTTCTCCATGACTGATAGATGATTTTATCAATGACACAGAGAGTCGGCGTGTTAATCTAGTGAATGGAGCAGGTGAGGCTGCTGATGAACCCACAGCTCAGCTGTGTCCTGTGGTTTCTGCAGTTTGAACTCTGAGTGTGTCTGAGTGTTTTAACTCCTCCTGCAGATTAATGTGAGTGGGATGAGACAGAAGCAGGAAGAAAGAGTCAGGGAGAGGAGGGGGAGCATGCATGGTAAACCAACGGGCTGCCTGCAAACCCTGAAGTGGACTTTTCCGTTTTCCCTGTTTCAGATCGACACACGACACAGGCAGAGGGAGAGACTGAACACTGATCTTCATTCAGATGCCTTGTTTGCCCTCAAGCTGTTGAATATTTCAGAGCAATCCAATTACTCAATGGACAAGCTCACACACAAACAAACAGATCAAACTCAGAAGCGTCTGTTAGTCTGACAGGTCAGGGTCATCATTTAGGGAGATCAGAGCAAACCAAAGGACAGAGGACCCAGAAAACAAATGTTAATTAAACATAAATGACAGGAAAAGGCAACAAAAGACAAAGAATCAGCAAAGATGAAAGGAAAACACAGAGGTGATCAACAGAATTACAAAAACTGCCCAAAAGACAGAAAGCGAAACCAGCAAAGACGTATGGGAGAACCAGTCCTTCAAAATAAAACAGGAAGTAACATCAGCCAGGAAACTGACCCTGGAAACAGCGGACAGAGGTAACATAATGCCAATATTCACAAACCATACCAGTTATTCCACCTTAAGGGATGGAGTCTAGATGTCCAAAACATCCCAAAAAGTCCAAAGTCTGGTGGAGCAAAAAGCTAGAAAAAAAATAGAAGGGAGTCCAAGCAGGAAGTAAATAAAACTTTATTTATAAAGCACCTCTCAAGACAAAAGCCCCAAAGTGCTGTACAAAAAAAGAGAAAACAAACATAAAAGGACAGCATAGGATCAGTTTAAAACAATTATAAAAAGATACGTTTTAAGATGTTTTTAATCCTATCTAATGAATCTGCAGACTTGCTGAGTTGCTAAAAGGGCATTCCATAGAATGTGCAACATCGTATGCTGGCCCTTAGTTTGGTATAGCCAACAGGCCTTTGTTGCCAGATATCAATGACCTGCTCAGGACATAATAAGAATAAGAATACCTTTATTTGTCCCTCAGTGGGGAAATTGCAGTATTGCAACAGCACAAGTACAGTAATGGGTCAGGAGGTCTGCAGTGCACCTATAGGGGCATGGTTGTTCAAGGCTCTATATGTCAGAAGCAGGATTTTAAAGTTTGCTCTTGAATGGATGGGAAGCCAATGAAGCTGAATGTGGCATGAGCGAACTTGGGAGATCGAGTGAGAAGTCTAGTTGCAGCATTTTGAACAACCTGAAGATGCAGAGGCAGAATTCAAACAGGAAAACAAAGAATTATAATAATCAACATTGGATGAGACAAAACCGTGGAGTGCAATGTCCAATTCTGGTCTGGAGACAAAATTACGCAGTTTAGCAATGTAGAGTAACTGAGCAGAGCAAGTACGAGTCAAAGGCTGAACATGGCTATCTCAGACTCATATTGCTAATAGTTGGTGGTCTAAGCTAAGAGGCTAATGGACCTAGTGCCTCACTAATTGTTTATGTGAGCTTGTCAGGTGTTCACTTCAGTCCAGAGGCCTTGCCTCCACCAGAGTGGTGGAGACGAGTCCCGTGGAGCAGGTACCACTCAGGTCTAGATGCACACCTGATATGTTGGATGGGTCGGGGATCTCAGGCTTCTAGTAGGACCTTGTTGGAGACTGAATCTGAAGCCAGTGGCCTCAAAAACAGGAACAGGGAACATTAGGCCCAAGGACCCAGTTTTGATTTAAAGTAACACAGAGCAGTTACCTGCTCCTCCGCCCTACTGGTTGAAAGTGAAATTAAAACTGTCATAAACAACCCTGCTGTAGCTAGCGCTAACAACGAGCTAACACTAACATGAACCAACTAATTCTAAAATAAACCACGAAGTAAAAACATCCACACTGTTGGACAAAAATATTATTACTTACAAGTCCAGTAGCAACAAAGCCAGGTCACCATCAGTCTTTGATTTTGTAGCCTTCTTTAGCTCCCTCAAGCTAGGGTAGGCCGCGCTGATGTTCACTCTGGTTTTAGCTCTTTGCTTCGCCTCCAAAGACATTACTCTCTTACTTTTACTTCCAGGCTCCGCCATGATGCCAACAGAAAAAGCAAACTTCTTATTTTTCTTCCTCTTGTGCTTTTTATTGACAATCAGCGAACTGAAAATGCTAACCACTAGCATAACAGCTAAAAAGCTGTAAAGCTGGTAAAGAGCTCCCCCTATAGGGCACCTACCCGCTCCACAAAACTATCTAGTGTGGTTATTGGTCAGCAGAGGGCTGCAGAGTGGTGTCAGATATGAAACTGGTCAAGTTTCTAACTCAACAATCACTGAGATAAATGTTAAAGCTCTAGCTTAAAGATGAAAAAACTATCTAGTGTTACTTTAAAAAGTGAGGGACACAAATGGCTTCAGTAGTGGTGGTTGTAGTGGTATATATATATATATATATATATATATATATATATTTGTGTGTGTGTGGAGTGTCCAAATTTTCTACTTATTTTTGGAAGGTATGGTCAAAAAGATCTAATTTACACAACTACTGGATGAAAAAGCAAACATGCATCCGTGAGTAGGCCCTGATTTGGCAGAATAAATTAACTCAAATTCACCTGATATCGGTAAAAAAAAAAACACAAGTGATCAAACTAAGAGACAGACTTATGAAAAACAGGTTTAAAAGTTGATGATTTCTCCTGCAGGACCCACAGGTCAAATCAGACGTTTATGATGGTAATAGAGCTACAGCAAACTTAAAGGGACATTTCAGACTTTCTAAAATGTTTTTTTTTAAAAACTCTTTATATTACTGTCAGGTTAGCATTACAGTTAGTAATGTGATTACTCACCTGGTGCATCTGGGGTCAAGTCCAACAGGAACTATTTACAATTCCTGCCAAAATAAACATGGAATTGATGCAGAATAAATGTTTTTAAAGTCATGTTTGCATAATCTCTGGTGAAATGATCAGAGCAAAAGTCAGACAGTAATTATTTATGTTTTACACAAAGCCAGTTTAATTTGATCCGTGTTGGACAAACACATCTGTACATGATCCCTACGACTCACTCAGCAGTCAGCTGAGCTTCTCCTTCCCCTCAAATATCATTCGGGTCTCACAGGTTTCTGTTGTGTTGCTATGGTGATGAAGACGGAAATCCCAGGGAGGAGTGGATGAAGCTCGGAAAATATTTTAATGTGAGAAGATCCTGCAGGTTGTGATAATTCAGGTTTAGAGTTTGACCTCCTATTCTTCCGTTGGCCCCTCTGGGGTTTTCTCACCCAAAAAGCTAAATCTGTCTTTCTTTGATTGAACAACTCACCAGGAAAATTAGAATATTCATGATTAATTCACACATAGATGAATAGATTTGGGTAACAATGTAAATTTCATATGTTAAAATGCAGCGTTTACAGCAAAAACAAAGAGATACATTTCAGGACAACAGAATCCGACCAAAGGAAGGTTTTTGTTTGTATTTTTCCACAGTGAAGCGTCCTCACAGCAGAGACACGGGGACAACATCGAGGTCCCTGCAGGAGACACAAACATGCTGATGCGGAGACGGACAGATGGACGAGTGCTCTTTTACTGCCTCTTCTGCTCAGTGTGTGTTAACTACACATGCATGTGTATGAATGTGTGTGACTCCATGTTGAACGTAACGCTAGCAGGACGACGCTGCCAAAGTGGACATCTGGTCTGCGGACCATCACAGGAGGAGAGGATGGAGAAAAGAAGGACCGCTCTCCTCTTCACCTCTCTTTCCTCAGACCTCAGCCTGGTTCTGATGCCATCAAACCATCGTCCAACACACAGAGAAGGAGAAGAAACACACAAGCTGCACATATTTTAAAAGCAAAAACAAACAATTATGAAGCCAAAAGGCAAAACGAGACTTTAATAGACATGTTCATTATTTTAAAACAAGGAAAGATGCTGGAAGACAAATAAAAAAATATATTATTACTTGGAAAAAAAGCGAGTCTCCCATTTATAACGATAAAATTAGTCCACAAGCTTGAAACGAATAAAGATATCATTAAATGTTATAAAATTAAAAATGAGTCAAATTAATTGTGTAACTAAAATAAATTGTTGGCATATTTTAATTTTTTTTAAAAAAACAATCCTTTAGTTTATTTTCCTCAGATTAAAACACTTCATTCTGATTCCTTTATTTACATTCATAAATTTGAATTTTCCTTTATTATTATCTTTAAAACAATAACACACACACACACACACACGCGCACACACACACACACACACACACACACTTGATCATTAATAAATGACCAGAGGATAAGCTATGCTTGTTGATATATTACTGTGAAATACTGACTTTAAATTTAACTTTGGATGAGTTTTTTACTAAAGACAAGCTTTTGTTCTACTTCATGTTTTTATCTAAATAACTTTTTTTGTGATATCTTATATTATTAATCTGTCATATGTGTGAAAAACAGCACTTTATTTCCCCTCAAATATATTTTAAAATATTTCATTTCAGTGGGGAAAAAGCTAATTGGATTAATACATAATAACATTTTACAATAAGGGTCCCTTTATTAACGTTACTAAGTGCATAATTAAGCATTAATAAACAAAGGGTCCTTAACATTGCTGTTATTGTTAACTATTAAGTGTCCTTAAGGTTAAGACAAAGGACAAAGGTTGTGGTGGGGGTGTCTGCTAAGCAATGCATTATTTAATATGGTTAAGCAGTTGTTAAAACTTTATTTAATAGTTTATTCATGCTTAATAACGCACTAAGTAACGTTAATAAAGGGACCCTTATTTTAAAGTGTTACCATACATTTTAAACAACAATATATTAAAGGGAACTGAGTGACTGATGTTGTATTATTATTAGTTTTATTCTACTAGAGAAGTTATTCACATATTTCTGTGAAATTTGACAGAAAAACAGCTAAAACTAGCTTTTTTTATTATGCTATGAAAATTATTGAGAACATGTGTCATAGGAAGAAGAAGGATTTCATAAAAGTTTGAATATTAAAAAATTTGAATTTTTCAAGATTAGAACAATAAATCCCCAGTGAGCTCCTAAATCCACTGTATTTATTCTGATAAGCATTATTGTTTTAACTGATGGTTCTGTTTTTTTACAGAGTAAACTATAAATAATGGAACATTTTAATAAAACTTGGTGCATAGGTTGCTTTGGTAGCAGCGTCCACAGCAGAACTTGTTTAAATCCTTCACAATAACAGTTTATTTGCTGTCTGGCTAAAAAGAAAGAAAGACATAAAGTCTGTGCATTCTTCAGTTTAACTCATTTCTCTACTATCCTTTAATAAGAATGTTTAAGCTGCAGCTTGGTGCTTCTTACAATCTTTCAGCCAGCAGGATAAATAAAGTTTGAAGGAAGTATCTTAGGTGTTCTCCACTAGAGTTGAGCGTACTGGATTTCACAAGAGTCACATTAATGATTTGTTTTCTTTTCTATTACCTTTTTTTTTTAATACAGGAAAGTACCAAAGAGTTGTCACACTGGGGAGTTGACACACCCAACCGGAGTGGCCCAACAGGTGTGAAAACCACCACCCAGACTGTTCAAAGGATCAGCAATAAGTTTTATTATTCATTCTTACAGTTTTGACTCGCTGCTGGCTCCATTTCTGCCATAATTTTTAATCTAACACACTTTTGTAACCGTATAACAATTTCGTAAGCTGGTTATAGGAAGCCCAGCTCTGGCTTCACTTCCTGTTCAGCTGCTCTGAGCCGAGAATGTGTGATTCATGCATGTAGTGGGGTATTTACGGTGGATCAGGATCCAATTGTTTAGAGCTGCACCATTATTGGATTGAGGATTTTCCAGAATTTAAAGGAAAAGTTCGCTTTTTTAGACATTAAGTTTTATGTCTTCCTTCACCCACCCAGTGCTCTGTAAACTTTGACCCATTTCACACACACCCCCCTGCTCAGAGATTTTCAGGGGAGAAGTGATTCATAAAGGTAGTTCTGGCTAGTTTCGGGGGCGCTTTATCTGCGCCGTTTAGCCTCACAAAAGGATTAGCCTCTGAAAGCATGGCTAATTTGCATCTCACAAACAAAGAGAAAAAATTTACAACGTCACATTACAGCGGGACTAGTTTTTGTCATTCGTATCCCTGCGCCGGTCACCGCAGCTGTAGAACGGGCTCGTGTCTGGCTGCTAATCCTAGCTGTATGAGTGAAACAACAACTTCTAAATTCACTTAAAAGTAGTTTTTCTTAAATATATCGAGCCATGGTGCGTACCTGCAGGTTCCCGGGTTGTAACAATAAGGATGTTACAGGATCACCTTTTCGGTTTGACACTTTTCCTGCTAAGGACGTTTCTCTAAGGCATCATGGCTTTTAGCAATCGGCTACTCCAAGGATACTCGGCTGGAACGAGTCAAAACCTTTCGTTTGTGCAGTGCACACTTCAAAGAGGATGATTACATCAGGAAAAAGTTCGGGAAAAGTGAAAGACTGTTTTTGAAGAGTTCGGCCGTACCAGAAATCTGGGTAAGTTTTGTTTTTAAAAAAT
>SSNS01000044.1:1539869-1559695 GCA_006937985.1 Aphyosemion australe
ACACACACACATACACACACACACACTTGATCATTAATAAATGACCAGAGGATAAACTATGCTTGTTGATATATTACTGTTAAATTCTAACCTTAAATTTAACTTTGGATGAGTTTTTTTACTAAAGACAAGCTTTTGTTTTTATCTAAATAACTTTTTTTTAATATCTTATATTATTAATCTTTAATGTTTAACGTCAAATATATTTTAAAATATTTCATTTCAGTGGGGAAAAAGGTAATTGGAATAATACATAATAACATTTTACAATAAGGGTCCCTTTATTAACGTTACTAAGTGCATAATTAAGCATTAATAAACAAAGAGTCCTTAACATTGCTGTTATTGTTAACTATTAAGTGTCCTTAAGGTTAAGACAAAGGACAAAGGTTGTGGTGGGGGTGTCTGCTAAGCAATGCATTATTTAATATGGTTAAGCAGTTGTTAGAACTTTATTTAATAGTTTATTCATGCTTAATAATGCACTAAGTAATGTTAATAAAGGGACCCTTATTGTAAAGTGTTACCATACATTTTAAACAACAATATATTAAAGGGAACTGAGTGACTGATGTTGTATTATTATTAGTTTTATTCTACTAGAGAAGTTATTCACATATTTCTGTGAAATTTGACAAAAAAACAGCTAAAACTAGCTTTTTTTATTATGCTATGAAAATTATTGAGAACATGTGTCATAGGAAGAAGAAAGATTTCATAAAAGTTTGAATATAAAAAAAATTCTAAATTTGAATTTTTCAAGATTAGAACAATAAATCAATCCCCAGTGAGCTCCTAAATCCACTGTATTTATTCTGATAAGCATTATTATTTTAACTGATGGTTCTGTTTTTTACAGAGTAAACTATAAATAATGGAACATTTTAATAAAACTTGGTGCTTTAGGTTGCTTTGGTAGCAGCGTCCACAGCAGAACTTGTTTAAATCCTTCACAATAAGAGTTTATTTGCTGTCTGGCTAAAAAGAAAGAAAGACATAAAGTCTGTGCATTCTTCAGTTTAACTCATTTCTCTACTATCCTTTAATAAGAATGTTTAAGCTGCAGCTTGGTGCTTCTTAATCTTTCAGCCAGCAGGATAAATAAAGTTTGAAGGAAGTATCTTAGGTGTTCTCCACTAGAGTTGATCGTACTGGATTTCACAAGAGTCACGTTAATGATTTGTTTTCTTTTCGATTAACTTTTTTTTTTTTTAATACAGGAAAGTACCAAAGAGTTGTCACACTGGGGAGTTGACACACCCAACCGGAGTGGCCCAACAGGTGTGAAAACTCCCACCCAGACTGTTCAAAGGATCAGCAATAAGTTTTATTATACATTCTTACAGTTTTGACTCGCTGCTGGCTCCGTTTCTGCCATAATTTTTAATCTAACACACTTTTCTAACCGTGTAACAATTTCGTAAGCTGGTTATAGGAAGCCCAGCTCTGGCTTCACTTCCTGTTCAGCTGCTCTGAGCCGAGAATGTGTGATTCATGCATGTAGCGGGGTATTTACGGTGGATCAGGATCCAATTGTTTAGAGCTGCACCATTATTGGATTGAGGATTTTCCAGAATTGTACTTTTCAGGGGATATTAAAATTATTCATTTTTTGACTAAACATTTTAAAGCTGCAATATGAAGTTTTCCCCTTTCAGGAATTATCTATGATTTATTTAGATATCCGTAAAAGTGGTTGTCTTATCATGTAGGCAATACGTTTTTTTTTTTTTTGCTAAGCCCGCCCCCTGTCCTGTAGAGCTCCATGCAATATGAACTGAGCGCCGGTCAGAACTAACCAATAGCGTTAGACTACCGCTTACGCACAGACATCACTCACAGAGCGTGCTCAAGTTAACATGAGCATAATAATTGTAAAACAATGTTACAGCTGTTTGTCGGCTAGAGGAGCGCGTTCATGAACGAGAGGCGTTGCTTTCGGCTGTAAATACAGAAGTGAAAACGTTTTAAGGTGCGATACATTAGTCAGCCACTAGATGGTGGCGTCGGATAAAAAAATACTCTAGACAGTGGCTTTAAGTCATTGGTTGCCACCAGTATGTGAAGAGCATTTTGAGCAATATGTCAAAAATGCTGCCACAAAACATCATTCAAAAACCATTCATTCTTTTTATGTGAATTCTATATTTTAATTGTTTGTTCCCTTTTAGTTATTGTGTACACCGAAGTGCCTCTTGTCCAGGTCACCCTTAAAAAAGGGACTATAATAAAAGATTAAGTACAAAAATAAAATATTATTAACAATAATATCTGGTGGTGAAGCTGCTTTTAGCTGCTATGCTGCACACAGATGGAATCAGCTTCCAACTCTAGAAACTTTTAAATCAAAATTGAAATCTTTCATGTGTTCATCAGCCTTCGATTGAATGTTTCTTATGAATGAAAGCTTCTCATGCTGCACCTTCTGCACTGTAACTGCTCAGCCTTTAACTTTGTCTTTTTTTCTGATTTTTAAATCTTAAATTAATTTGTGTATTTTAATTGTGCTGTCATGTTGATTTTAATGTGCATGCTATTCTCGCTAATGGAAAGCACATTGAATTGCCTCTCTATGAAATGTGCTATATAAATAAAGCTGCCTTGCCTACATGTATGTCGTTATTGCCAACGGGACTTTAATTATTTCAGTAGGGAGTCTTTCTTCTGTATTATTTAAAAGATCATTTGTTTCTTTCTGTTTTTATCAAGTTATTCAGGAGATCCAGGTTTAAAAATCATCGTTCTTCCATCTCAAATGATCAGGTGATGAGATAAATGGTTTAAGCTTTACAGAAAAAAAAAGATCTTGTAAGATGATTTTAAATAAGTGTACTTTTCATTTATTAACTTACATCCACTCATTAAGTAAAATGATATAGCAGGAAAGTGTAGAGAACAGCTGAAGGGGTCAGAGGTCATCAGTTCCCCGGCCAAGAGGAAGAAAATGCTCCTCAGCCTTGTTGTCTACATCTGTAAGGGCTGCTGTTGGACGATTATCCTGAGCAGATCTAACCACAGATAGATTGAAACACATTTATTTATCTCTAAACTCATCAAAGCCGTGCTGCTGTGACTCATGAAGTCTTTCTGCAGCTCCTCGGTTTCAGATGAAACAGCTGCAGCGTTCAGTCTGAACCAGCAGAGTGCAGCCTGCTCCCACACGTCTGAGTCTTCAGTGCAACACTGCAGCCTTCAGTTTGAACAGGTAAAAAAAAAAAAACACCTAAACGTCTTGGCAAACAACCAGCTCAGATCCATCCCATCCTGAGCTGCAGGCTGTTTACACGCCGCTCACTAACAGCTCCCTTAATGTCAAGTGTTTGAGTGCATGTTTGTGTGTCGTCTTTATGGCTCGTTTTCACATCAGCTTACTGGAGTTTAATCTTTGACCCTTGGTATTTTTCCTGTAGGCCAGCCTGCCTCCTGTTTTTTTTTTTTTTGCAGGGGTTGCCATGGTGACCCATTCCCATGACAGCTATGTAACCTGAGCTGCCAGTCAGGTAGAACAGGTACGCGTGACGATGATTCGAGCAGCAGGTGTGTGAGAAAAAGGGAATAAAGACAAAGAAAGAGACAAACTCTGGAAACATCAGATGAATGTCTGAGTGAAACAGAAAGAGTTCAAGCTGGAGGACAAAGAGACTCGGGTCCCGGAGGCCGGGGTGGACGAGGACGATGGGACGTTTACAACCATCTCTCTGGCTGACGACTCAGGTACTGCAGCTGTTCTTAGCTCCAGAAATAAACCAGCCTGATAGTCTGAACATCTAAAATCAGATATTTCAAAACAGACTAAATTGTTTTCTCAGGAATTGTTTTGAGAGTTGGCTGCATGTTTATTTAACGCTTTATCCTATCAGGTGACTGCTCCAGTTGTATTAGGCCAACTCCATTGTGCTTTTATCACTCTTAACTAAATGGACTTAAATGTGAGTCAGAAAACCAAGCAACAGCGACTAAAGCAGAGTTGGGATGTGGGCGTGCTAAGAGACAATGTCTTCTAACAAGCATTTAGTTTTTCTTTCAGGTAAACTTAACATGTTGAATGCTTAGGAGAGCTATCTGTTTCCTGTTACCGGTTAAAAAACATACAATACAAAATAACAAAGTACGATACTTTACAATGGGACATGATCAAATGTGATGATTCAAAACCATAAGATATGATTCAGTTCGATACAGCATGATGCAATACGATATGAAATGGTACACAACAAGATACAATATACTACAGTGTATAACACATGTATATGTGCATAACGCGTGTATGACATGCAAAAAACAAGTAAATGTGTATAACACACGTATAACATGTATAACACAAGTATTGTGAATAACACACATATAACACATGTATGGTGTGTATAACATGTACACATGTAGCACATTCATATGATTATAACCAGTGATGTTTCTGACATGATAAGTTAGGTGGGACACAACAACAGGGACCACACACACACACACACACACACACACACACACAACAACAACAACAACAAAGAGTTTCCTGGTTCTACGCCCTACTGGTTGAAAGTGGAATTACAACTAACAGCTAACAACAAGCTAACACTAACATGAGCCAACTAATACTAAAATAAACTACAAAGATCCACACTGTTGGACAAAAAAATATTATTACTTACAAGTCCAGTAGCATCAAATTCATGTAAATCGCCATCAGTCCGTGATTTTGTAGCCTCCTATAGCTCCCAAACTAGCGTAGGCCGAGTCGATGTTTACTCCGGTTTTAGCTCTTTGCTTCGGCTCCAAAGACATTACTCTGGTACTTTTACTTCCAGGCTCTGTCACGATGCCAACAGAAGAAGCAAACTTCTTCTTTTTCTTCTTCTTGTGCTTTTTATTGAGGATAGGCTAACTGAAAGTGCTAACCACTAGCATTACAGCTAACAGCCATAAAGCATGTTTAACAGCACCCCCTAGAACACCTACCCGCTCCACAAAACTATCTAGTGCAATTTTTGGTCAGCAGAGGGCTGCAGAGTGGTGCCAAATATGAAACTGGTCAGGTTTCTAACCCAACAATCACTGAGATCAACGTTAAAGCTCTAGCTTAAAAAAAGCTATCTATTGTAATAGGGACAACTTTCACATAAGTTTAATTTGGGCTGAAATCTACAAAGTTTATTCTAGTTATGAATATCCTATTTATTAATTGAGAAATTAGCTTTTCCATAAAACACATGCTCAGCTGTTTTGGAGCTGACGGTGCTGGTTCTGGTTCTGTTCTGCGTCTGCAGCAGGTTTCCGTACGCTCTGTTTAGCGCCCCCTTCTGGTTGGTAGGGTGAAGCGCAGTTTGATGACGTTTTGGATTACATCACGAACGTCGTCCTCCTCCTCTTCCTCAACTCGGTGCTGTTTAAAGGGCAACTCCGTTTAACGGAAAGGAATTATTATTTAACTGTAGGTGGGTAAACTTCCATCATCCTCAGTTGTTTCAAGAGGAATTAAAAAATATTTTCTAGTCGTTTATTTCAAATAAATCATTTGAAGCTGAAGCTAGCCATTAGCTAAAATTAGCTCGTAACAGCTAGCAGCTCTGCATCCCGAGTTCAACGAACGATACAGTAACAGCGTTGTTTAGAGCGTCGCTTCTAAATGTGAGTCTGACAAGATTGGCGTATTTATGTTGCATTTTATGTTAGATTTGTAAATTATGTTGGAAGTAGTTAGCATAGCTCCGTTAGCGTGTGTAGCCGCAGAGCTAGCGGACACGCGCCCATTATCGGACAGGTTGGGCTAATTTTGGCTGAGAAATGATGCAGAAACCTTTCAGTCTGGCGGCTGAGTGTGCAGATGTAACGTTTATGTCTCATGAACACCGCACTGTTAGCTTGTGCTTATTGTTTGGTTAAATCGTGACTGAAGTGGCGTTATGAAATATTTGTTATTAGCTGGGAATTTGTCGACAATGTGGGCGCGGTGTTTTTCTCCATCATCCCTCACAGGCAGACTGATGCTCTGTTTACAAGGCTGACATGTTTTAAGTTAAGTTTCAACACAACACTGGATCATGTCTTCATCTTCACTGATTCATAGATCAGAGCTGCGTGTTTTCAAACCGAACCAACACCTGAACAGCTTCCTGTTTTCACCAGCTTTTACCTTTTCGCTAGTTTGATGTTTTTGTTTACTACTTCCAGCTGACGGCGGATCTGCAGCCCTGTATACTAAACAGGAGGACGAACTTTTCACCATGAACTGCGACATAGATGGTATGTCCAGCTGCACGAAGCACCATGTTTGGGTGTTTAAGATTTAAATGTGTAATTTGCTTCATTGTGGATGCTTTAGGAGACATGGAGAACCAAGTGGAGATGGAGGAAAAGACGAGGTTAATAAATCAAGTTTTGGAACTTCAGCACACACTAGAAGGTATTAACACCATAGATCAAGCTTTTATTTTTTAATCTTAAATAACCAGTGTTAGTGCAGCCACCATTTTTTCTTTTCTAGTTTTATTTTTAGATAAAAAATACCTTAGGGCGCAAAGCAAAGACTTTTTCTGACCTCTGTTTTATGAGATCTAACAAAGAAAATACTTTTATCGTACGTAAAACTGCTGATTGACATAAACAGATGCAAATATGAATCATTGTGCTGACTAATGATTGTTTCTTTATGGTATTGGGGGAAAGAAACCCTGTCAGCAAACATTTTAGAGATAAATCAGTGGATGGAAACAACGCAGAATAAACCCCAACAAACTCTAACCTGATTAGAAGCAACATAAATGAGTCAGACACAACAAACAGATGTTTGGGTTTTAATTCACGACTGAATTCTGTGTTCCCGCTCTCCTTCAGACCTGTCGGCACGAGTTGACGCCGTCAAGGAGGAGAACCTGAAGCTAAAGTCCGAGAACCAGGTCCTGGGTCAGTACATCGAGAACCTCATGTCTGCCTCGAGCGTCTTCCAGACCACCGACACCAAGAGCAAACGGAAGTAATCAAGTCTTAAAAGAAACCCGACCTCCATCCGGGTCGGCGGCTTCTGGAGAGGAAAGGAGACATGCAGAGGGGTTTGTTTTCTCAGCTGATCTGTGAGTTTTCTGTAACCTGAGTAGGAAATTAAAAACATGTAAATATAAAAATAGTGTTTGTAAATGAAATCTCAGCTGTTTTTTTCTGTTTTAAGAAAATTTCCTGTGGACATTTTTTTTTTTACGTTATTTACTCTGTGACCCTCGTATTTCGCTTCAATACCACAATTATCACAAATGCTATTGGATCTTATTATAACATTGTTTTATTTATTTAACTCTGGAGCGGAGATTTGGGTTTGGTCTCGGATCTCCTGCTCGACTGTATTCCTCCTCTTAAATCTGATAAACAGTGTTATGCAGAATGGAAACTGTACACAGCTGGCTTGTACGACTGATATCTTAAGTGTTTGTATTGCATATTTGCATATCTAATAAAATGTAATTACATTAGTCATCAAATTGTTTCAAACTGACATCTCTAAGTAGATATTTAGTGTCATCAGTGAGTAAAAGTTGTATATTACTATATTTTCTACATTATAACTAAACCATAATAGTCACGAATGGTCATTGAGTTCCTTGCTTGTCTAACGGTGCAGGAGGAGAGGAAACATCACGTCTAGCTTAATGAGTGGAGGAAAAAAAAGATGCTTTCAATGCAAGACCAGAAGCAGCAAAGAGGCCTTAAGTGATATTGATCCGTCTGTGTTGCCTGGAAAACACGGATCTGTTAAATCCGTCAGCAGAGAGGAGGCGTGTCTCGGAAATCCGAGACGCTCTGAAGATCAGATCAATACTCGGATCATCTGCTGCAAACTAAATGGACCATTTTAATAGTGATTTTTTTAAGTGTTTGTGTGCAAAAGTCATAATAGCCAATAGGACTGAAGAGCTAACAGCTAGGCTGACTTTAACCCTTTAAACTCCTGCACCAAAAAAGCTACAAGAACTGTTACTTTTTTTAATTACTTGGGGTCATAAGGATTATGAGGTAGCGTAACGTTTTTTTTTAGATTTTTTTTGCAGTTTGTTTTTTTTCTGTTAATTTCAGCACAAGTTTCAATAAGAACTAATGACTAAATTGAGCCTTTAACCTGCCAGTTAAAATTGTAAAAAGCTATAATTTTTTTACAGTTCATGCAAGTTATTTTTTTATAAACCTTTATATTACCAATTCTGCTTTACAGCTTTTATTTCTAAGGGAGAGCCCAGCCATTTCAACTGCTTGTATCCGTGATCTCATTCTTTCGGTCACTACTCACAGCTCGTGACCATAGGTGAGGGTAGGAACGTAGATCGACCAGTAAATCGAGAGCTCAGCTCTCTCTTCACCATGACAGACCCGGTACAACGCCTGCATCACTGCAGATGCAGGACCAATCCGTTTATCACTCTCCCAATCCATCTTTCCCTCACTTGTGAACAAGACCACGGTCATCCAGGAGGGGCTCGGAGTAGATCCGCTGCTCCTCTACATCGAGAGGAGCCAGTTGAGGTGGCTCAGGCATCTGGTTAGGATGCCTCTTGGACAACTCCCTGGTGAGGTTTTCCAGGCACGTCCAACTGGGAGGAGACCTAAAGGAAGACCCAGGACACGCTGGAGGGATTATGTCTCTCGGCTGGCCAGGGAACGCCTTGGGATTCCCCCGGAGGATCTGGCCCAAGTGGCTGGGGAGAGAGAAGTCTGGGCCTCCCTCCTTAAGCTGCTGCCCCTTCAACCTGACTTCGGATAAGTGAAAGAAAATAGATGTTTTATTCCAGCACAAATATGAAACTCTGCTGCACCCTGCATGCACCTAAGGTGCTGCATTTACAAATAAAACCAAGTTCTATGTAAATAACTTTACGTAAGGATGCATTGATTGTGCTTCTCTAATTTAAGCAAAAACAATATTGGTGAGGTAAATGATGTGAAATTTTGGATATTGGAGCCTTTCTAGGACGACTGCTTTGGTCTTACCCACTCTCAGGCGAGCTGGACGCTCACGACTAGTTTTTACATCTTAAAGGCCCAAAAATCCATCAAGCCACTTCATACTCAGTTTCTGCTGTCATTTATTTTGTGCCAACGGTTTCCTGAACGCATTCTTTCTACTAGGGATGAGCGAGTACACCACTTTCTGTATCTGTTCAACCATCTAAATGATCTGTATCTGTACTCGGAGTGGGTGGGGCCTACACCGGAAGTGGGCGTGGCTTAACTCAGTACATTATTTTAAGGCTGAAATTGATATGGATTGTTCACAAGTTGCTATATGTAATGTTTATTTGAAAACTATTTACAGATCAGCCTCGTCTGAAACGAGTATCCGGCTCATCCCTACTTTCTACACATTTTATTTTAAGAAACAACCACATCATTTATAATAATAAAAAAACAGAAGTCAGACAGAAGTCATTCCTCACAAACAGCCTCATTCATGAAACCTTTTACGGTCACTTTGTATTAAATAGTTTTATTTCCAAGAGCCATGTACAATCAGCAAACAAATGTAAACAAGGAACAGCGCCAACATGTGGCAGGAGGGCGTACTACAAAAGCTTCAGACGACAAAAACACGCCGTTGTTCCCAGAGCTGAACTCCGTCTCTCCTACAACTGAAGGCCAAGGCATGAAAACTAAAACTTCTACAAGCTTTGTCGGGTTTTTTGAACATTTTCAAACCGACGCCTCAATATTAAACTTTTACAGAATTCAAGTTAAATCTAAAACAATAAATAACATTGTCAGAGCATTATATAACCTTCTATAACAGTAAAAAAAAAAGTAGCTGATGCTCATTTACAAACTCCCTAAACTCTAAAAAATGAAATCCTTTGTTGTTTTAATCTTTTGACCCAGAGCTCTGGTGTTTTACTTTTGTCGTCTCGGATCCGCCCTCCTTCACAGCTCGGCGTCCTCTCCTGTTCTGGAAACTCAAACCTCTAACGTGATCAAGGACTCAAGTTTCTAACGTCTGGAGTGCAGTCCTGTGATATGAGGTGAAACGAGCTGGCGGGTCGTGGAGGGGCGAGGTGGAAAAGAAACGGGCGGAAAACGAGAGGTTTCCAGAACAGAAGGAAGGAGGGGGAGAGCTGGGACGTCCAGGGAGGTCGTAGGAATGAGCCGAGTGTGGAGGTGGGCTGAAGGCTACCAGGAAAATTGGAGGAATCATTCTGCTCCGGTCAGGAAAGAAGGAGCAGCAGCAACAGAGGAGATGTTCCACTTCCTCTCCAGGGAGGGAGACAGATTCACCTCCTCAGTCTTTCCTTACCCTCCTCTTTCTCACAGCTTGTTTGTGGCTCTCCTCGGCGACGTCTCCTTCCTCCTTCTGCAACCAAAGGACAGGATTACTGAAGTTTCCAGGAAGCGAGGAGCATCAACTCCTAACCCGAACCCCAGCTCCACCGCTGTTCAACACAAGATGATTTAAATCAAAACTCTGATATAAAATCTTCACAGCACGATTTTAAAGTGTCAGTGATGACGAAACTCTTCTGACTGGATCAAACCGCATTTACAGCTTTTTATTATAACTCATATTTCTGTGTGGAGATTTAAACACCTGCCATGTTTAGATCCTTTAAATCAACAGTTTGTAGAACAAAAGAACGTCTCTATGAGTCCAAATGAACCCCAGAGAGGTTTGTTTATAGCATAAACGTGATCCGACAAAACAACATAGCTCTGAGCCAAGCGGCCTCCCATAGATCACGTCTGTGTTGCATTCTGGGATACGAGCTAACATCAGTAGCTCCTAGCTAGCAGAAAATGAAGCGAGAGCTAACGTGGACGATCAACAAGGTCCGTTATCTCACTGATAATTGGGCAGATGACCAGGTTTATTAGCTCTGACTCAAAACACCTCCTTCCTGTATTTACCTCTGGTAGCCCCGCCCCCAGACAATCTGACCAATCAGCAGTGAAACCAGCCTCTAAATAAACCAAACAAACTAAAAATAAAAATAAAAGTTCCTGTGAAGTTGGAGTCAAACAAACAACAAAAAACAAGTTTGATGCAGTTTTAGCATCAAATCCTCAAATCAAGTATTTTTGTTTCTCAAAAAGCACCAACCTGATCTTCTAATGTTCTCTCTGGAGCTTTGCTGTCCTCCTCTTCATCCTCCTCCTCCTCTTCCTCCTCCTCCTCTTCTTCATCCTCATCTTCATCCTCAGGGTTGTCCCCTCCTGCATCGTGGTCTTCCATCTCATCGTCTTCTTTTGCTTTAAAACATGATAATAACAATAAAACACCAAACCCGAGCTCCACGGATCTCTGGAGTTTAGGAGAAAAATTCAAACCTGCAGCCGGAGCTTCTCCTTCTGCCGCTTTGTCTTCCTCATCTACTGCTTCCTCATCTGCTGCCCCCTCCTCTTCCTCCTCCTCCTCTTCTTGCTCCTCTTCTATGTTAGTTCGAGAGGCATCCATCTTTTTGTAGGAGTAATCGTATCCTAATTTCTGGAGACACATTTAGACGGGTTCAGGTGGATGCTGCTGGAGCTGTAATAGTGATGTTTTGGTACCTTGGGCCAGCAGAAGAGCACCGTCAGCCCGATGATCAGACCAGCGATCATGAAGTAGACCACCCAGAGCCACGGCCGCTCCTCCGCCGCCAGCATCATCTGAGCTAGGATCCCCGGCTGTTGGGAGAGAGGACGACAGGTCAGACTCGTTACCTTTTCAGCCCCCGGCCCATCCGCGGGTTTCATACTGACCTCGTTAGAACTGGCCACCAGTTTCTTCAGCCCCCAGCTGTCAGACGCCCAGCGGTCGGCCACCTCCTTGTGAGACGTGATGATGAAGTTGTCAAAGTAGATGTCTGAGGTCATGGACCACAGCTCCAGACCCACAGCTTTAAACGGCGTCATCCTGAAGGGCTGCAGGTCCTCGAAATAGTCCGGGTTATTGATCTTACGTGGCTTCCAGACTCCCTGGAGAGAAGGAGGCAGAGGGAGCGATTAGTTACCGCTGCAGGAGGAGTTCACTGCAGAGAGGCTAAAGGAGCAGCTGTTACCTGGTAGTTTGGATTGTCCACCAGAGGAGCTTTCCACTTGCCCTTGTACTCAGGGTTGTTGACCATGGGGCGCTTCCACTCCCCGCAGCCGGGAGCCGTCTCACAGGCTGGGTTGGGAATCTGCGGGGCCTCCCACTCTCCATCCATCTCCTCGTCCCTGCACACAGAGTGTCAGCTCACCATCGTTCTGTTTTAGTCAAAACAAACCGGATTACCAGGCTGGTTAGCGAGCGGACCGACCAGTCCTCCGGTTTGTCAGCGTTCGGGTCAGAGACGAACTCAGGTTCATCGTCCAGCCAGCCTTCTGGCTTCAGCGCATCAGGGTCCTCGATCTTTGCAGGTGCGTCCTCGTCCCTGAAACGCAGGAATGACACCAACGTGACTGATCTCTCACTCGTGAAAGCGCCTGTCCGCTGATTCAGGCGTTTGACTCACCAGTCCTCCGGCTTTACGGCCTCCGGGTCGGGAATCTTGGCCCTCTCGTCCCAGTCGTCTGGTTTGGAGTCGTGCGGGTCGTCGATCTCCTTCGGCGGGTTAACGGGAGGAACCACGTCCTGCAGCAAGTTCCCGTGGCTCACCCTGGACTGATCGATGAACATCTCATAGCTGTTGTCTGGGTTCAGGACTGACAGCAGACAGAAGTCAGACGAACCTGGAGGTTTAAAGCAAACCTTCCTCTGCTGCTAGCTACAAACCCAGAGTGTAGAGGTGAGTCTGCTTGTCAGTGTAGAACTTCTTCAGATCCACGTCGGCCCTCTTGGCGTGCTTCTCCTCCACGTCTTTGTTCAGAGGATTCTTGTGTCGGAAGATGAAGTGCAGCTTGTAGTCTTCGCCGCATTTGTCGGGTCCAAACATGATGCTGTAGGGCGTGCGGTCGTGGAACTGCTCCTAACGTGGAAAACGAGGAGAATTCAATATTATGATGTCTTTAGGGGATTAGATTGTTTGTTGGTCTGGAGCATACAGGCGTGTGTTAACATGATATCAGGCCATTAGAAATCCTCCAGATCTGGAGTTCTGATTCCCCGTCATCACACGGAATTATAACAGAATACATAAAACATTTCATCAACTGGAAAATTATGATTCTGATCAACAGCTGATTTTCTCTGGCCCATCAGTCTGGGAAGGGTTTAAGGTCAATTCCAAACCACTTGGGGTCCATCATTTGACACAGAAAAAGGACTTTTCACACGTGGAAGGTATTAAAGACAGCTGTGAGTCTTTGCAGGAGTGAATATTTTCAAAGGGCGGCCGTGTCAGAACGGGGAGAGTGGTTCTCTGATCTGAAGGTGAGAGGATCAACCACCAGGACCCGCAGGCCATGTGCTGAAGTATCCTTGGGAAACATACCGAACTCTAAAGTTGCCCCCCAGGCGCGATACAAATTGCAGCCCACTGCTCCTTACGGATGCGGGTCAAATGCAGAGAAGAGTTTCACAAAAGGGATCAATAAAGTAAAAAATGTAATTATTTCCCAGAAAGATCACCCTGAAGGGAGAGGTCAATAGAGACTGATGACTGTATAAATAATGGACAGGCGCTCCACGCGTCACCCGTAGGTTTCTGAAGAGATTGATTGAAGTCCACCACCGCCATCTTGGCCGAATGACACGTCTCATCACGCCTGGAAACTTTAAAAATGGAGCTGAGAGCAGGGCTGTGAGGGTGGGGGCAGATGATTGACACCCATCAAACTCTGAGCCAATGTAGCTACGAGCTAACCGAAGGTAACAGAGGTTACGATGCTAGCAAAACTACATCCACAAGACTGAACGGTTCGGTCCATTATTTTCAACCACGTCATTCGCTGTGTCCTCGTCTCTTTATTCTGTTCGAGGGCACTTTATGTTTCTATTTTTACCTGCCATGTAACCCGTTACCTGTAGCAGGCTAAAGCTACACTAACGTTAGCCGTTAGCAGTGTGTCTGTCTGGCTGCTACTGAGCTGCGTAGTTCTATTTATATCAAAGTTCTATCATCTCGTTCTCAAATGTCTATCGAGGAAAAGTTATTTTGAAATATATATTGCTATCGTTCTATCGCCCAGCCCTACTGTAAACATGTTTATTTCTACTGTGAAGTTGGCATTTTAACATGGGAGTCAATGGGAACGTGCTCCTTTCTGGAGCCAACCCCTAGAGGATGAGGAGGGAATTGCACGATTCATCCATTGTTGAAGAAATCAGGACTGGATGCCTCCATTTTGACTAACTATAGGCCCATCTCGAATCTCCCTTTTCTATCAAAGCTGCTGGAGAGAGTTGTGTATTCTCAACTAGTTGCTTTTTTGAACACTCAAGAGGTCTGGGAGACTTTCCAGTCGGGGTTCAGAGCTGGTCACAGTACTGAGACTGCTCTCCTCATACGACACCTATTTGGCAAGTGACATGGGTGATGCAGTTGTTCTATTGTTGTTAGATCTGTCTGCGGCCTTTGATACGGTCGATCATGACATTCTTCTGGACCGACTGTTGAGCTGGGTGGGGATCTCAGGGTTAGCCCTGAAATGGATTCAATCATACCTTAAGGGCAGGACTTTCTGTGTGAGGATGGGTGAGGCATCATCATCCTGGGTGGACCTGCAATGGGGTGTGCCGCAGGGATCTGTCCTGGCCCCTCTATTGTTTGCATTGTATCTCCTGCCTCTGGGGAATCTACTCCGTCGACATAGGGTGAGATTTCACCTATATGCTGACGACTGTCAGTTATATCTCCCTATCCGCCGAGGAGCTCGTGGATCCATTTCTCCTCTTCTGGATTGTTTAAATGATGTCACGTCCTGGATGGCGTCCAACTTCCTGCATCTGAACAGTGATAAGACTGAGGTAATAGTGCTCAGTCCAGGTACGCTAGTGGGTGCAGCCTCCACTGTGGACCTTGGCCCTTTGGCACAGTATGAGAGAAATATTGTTACCAATCTTGGTGTAAAAATTGATTCCTCACTGAAATTTGATGCTCAAATTAACATGGTAGTACGTTCCAGTTTTTTTCATTTGAGACGCCTAGCTAAGATTAAGCCCCTGCTGTCCAGGGAACATTTACCGTCTGTTATTCATGCCTTTGTCCTGTCCAGACTCGACTACTGCAATGCACTTTATGCCGGTCTGAGTCAGGGTGCGATTGCTCGCCTACAGCTGGTCCAAAACTCAGCTGCTAGGTTCTTGACAGGCACAAGACGCCATGATCATATTACACCGGTCTTGGCGAAACTACACTGGCTTCCCATGCAGTACAGAGCAAAGTTTAAAGTACTGATTCTTGCTTTTAGGGCTCTTCATGGTACTGCTCCTGCCTATTTATCGGCACTATTACATAGGCATGTCTCCACCCGCTCTCTTCGCTCTGTTGACCAGGAATTACTGGTGGTCCCTCGTTCCAGGTGCAAATCAAGGGGAGATCGTGCGTTCGCTGTCCTTGCACCATCCTTGTGGAATGGTCTTCCTCTGACTGTTAGGCTGGCGCCTTCCCTTCAGATTTTTAAGTCCCGTCTGAAGGCCCATTATTATGTCCAGGCATTTTCTCCATTGGGGTCTTGATTTTATTGTTGTTGGTTTTTTTCTATCTGTTTTATGCTGTTTTACTATGTTTATACTATGTTTTTATTCTATTTTCATTTTTTATTTTATTGTGTCTTTTATGCAATAGCTTTTTAGTGTGGTGTCCAGCACCTTGGGCTTCTCCTAAAGGTTGTGGAAGGTGCTCTATAAATTAATAAATGAATGAATGAGTTATGGTTGATTTACCATGCTGACACTTCAATGTCTCTGCAAAGCGAGGGGGGGGCGCGACCGATCCAAGATGGCGGCGCCACCGCTCGTCAGCGCCCATAGGCAATAGCGGCCACGAGGGGTCTATCAATGTCTATGGGGGCAACCCATAGAGGGCAGTCCTCAAAAGGGAGGGGTGACCGACGTCAACGCGGAAGAAGGAGATCCCCCCGAGTTTTCCCGAACAGCAGGAAGTGTGTTCGGCCGAGGTCGGGCACAATCTAAAATGGCGGCCGTCTTCGGCGAAGAGTGTGTCAGAGAGACTGCCTCATCGTGCAGACTCTCATCACCCGCAGAAAAGGGAAAACATCTTTTATTAGCTCGCACGCACAAGGGAGATACCGAGAGCGGGGTAGATAATGGGCTAAGCGAGGAAGTTGAACCCTTCGCTAGGTTTGAGGAGTGNGTTTTAGTGGTTTCTCTGCTCCAACACACTTGATTCATGGGTTGACTCACCTGTGCAGCAGCTCATCGGGCTCTGCAGAAGCCCGTTAATCACCTGCTGATTGAAATCAGGTGTGTTGAAAGAGTTAAAACTAAAACGTGCTGGATATCGGCCCTCCAGGATCGGAATTGAATACCCCTGCTCTACAGGCTCCAGTTAACAGGTCAAAGGTCATGACAGGATAACATGGCAGCACATTTTCTCACTAAAACCCACCAGATTGAGATTTCCAGCATCTGAGAGCAGTTTGATGTACCCTCCACCACAATCGATCCCGTCCTGGAAATTCACCTCATACCTGCAACCAGAACACGGACAGGTCCACAGGTTCTGTTCATTATCTCCTTGTGTGTGTGTGTGTGTGTGTGTGCTCATTTCCACTCACTGAACCACCAGAGGTTTGTCCTTGAAGACAAAGGGTTTGTCCAGCAAGGCAGAGATGGCGTGATGTTTGGCTCTGGACTTCAGGACCAAGCCCTGGTCTCCTGGAACCTTGTTCTCCTTCAGTGGTTCTGCAGCCCACTTCCCTATGTGGGGGGTGGGGGTTGAAGCCAAAAATAAAAATGAGCCAGAATAAAAATAAACATAGATTCTCACTGATGTTATCTGAGAGAAGTGGGTTTGCTGAGGTGAAACGTCCACAAGCATCAGAACAGCTACAAACCATCATATTTGGCAATTTCTTCATCTGCGTCTTCCTTCATTGTTTTTGACAGCTGCCATCTGCAGAAATCAACATTAAACTGTCACCCACAAAATAAATAATCAAAACCACCCTGAAAAGCTGGTGTGGATCTGTCGGTACCTGCCCAGAGATCCATCATCAAACGTCTCAGCGAAGTAAACGTCTCCAGTTGGAACCGGAGTCTTGTACATCACCTGAGATCCACAACAGGATTAAACCGTCACGTTTGTTCCACACATTTAAATATTCACATGCAGGTGATTTTTTACCTGAAAGGTGACGTTAGAATCTGTCGTCATCTCATCCGTCTCATCAGCCGGCTCTTCATCCATCACCGTTGCTTCCTCCTCCTCTTCATCGTCACCGTCCTCGGCCATCAGAACCTTCAGTTCCTCCTCGTCTAAACCCAAGTCATCGTCTGAGATGTCCAGCTCAGGCTCCCTCTCGTGAGCGGCCACAATCGCCACGGTCAGCGAGGACAGGAGCAGCAGGTGCCACATCCAGCCTCCACCCACCTTCATCTGAGGAGAAGAGATCATTTTCAACAGCTGTGACTCCAAATCCTCTAAAAAACACAAAGCTTTTAAAGTTCTTCGTCTAATTTGATCTTTCTGATCCTGCAGCGAAACAATCCAACAGAATTAACACACATCTGTGACCATGAGGGATAATCTGCCACATAAGGCTCTAATTCAAAGATCTATGACAACAGCAGCAGCTTCAATAACCACATATTGATCAGCCCACATCATCTGTAAATATCCTGCGGTTAGAGATGCAGGAAATGAGAACCATCACCTCAGACGGCTCAGAAACAGGCTCCCCTTTAATTCCTGGCTGACTTTCATCTTTGTCCTGATAATGATTGTTTGCCGACAACAGAGAACTGGACTGAGATAAACATAAGAGGACTTTTGTCATCATGAAGAGGATTTTTGATTTGCTTCTTTAGTTTGAATAAAATCTAATAAAAACAGAAGCTAAAAGAGTTCCGTTGTTGATTTTTTATGCCTGGAAGGAAATGTTATAGAATAGCTTTTAAGGTTTTAAACAAGAACAAATGATTTTATAGTCTGAATGAAAAAGAGATGGATTTTTTTTTTTACTGGACACAATTAAATTACTTCAATAAAACATGAGTCTTCTTGAATTACATAAAAGCAGAAACAGAAACAAAATATACGCCACCAAAAAGCTAAAAATAACAAAAATATCACCAAACTGCTTTATAGCCCTTTGAAATGCTTTTGTAATCTGGTTTTCTCCTCTTGAATTCTTTTTTGACACTTTTTCAAATAATCACTTCTCTATAAATTAGAAAAATAAAATGATCTATTAGAGCTCTACAGTTTCCCTCTGGGGATGAATAAAGAATCAATAAATCAATGCTTTTATTTTATACTGAAGACAAACTGGTGACATTTTTCCAAATATCCAACAATAAACATTTTAAATTCCTACAACAAATCCTCTCATCTGGGCTTTTCTCCTCATGCAAATATAATCCTGACAAAATTTCTTTCCAGAAATATAAAACTGGAACAACCTATTCCTATTTCACACACATGATCACCATCATGATACTCAAGTAATGTAAACACAAGCCATGCACTCATTGTTTTTGTTTAAACTGTCTCCATGTGAAAGCTGCATGAGTGTATTAACTCTAAAATGAGATAACAAAGAGATCACATGCCTGCTGGGCTGCAGAAACTCTGAAATAAACACTTCTGTCCGCTCCGCTGCACCTGCTCCGGTGGCTAATGCTAACTAGCAGGATGGCGCGCTAATCACAAACAGTGAAACAAGAGCTTATGTGCTAAACTAATGAGCTTTATTCGGGTCACACATGAATGAGATACGCACTAACGCTGGAAACAGCGGCTGCAACGTTACAATCCAACGTAAAATCGTGACTAGGAAATGTTTTGTTTATCATTCAAAATGAATGGCTAGCAGCTGCTAACTTAGCATTGATGTCGCACTGGAAGGGATGCGCGCAGAGATTCATTCAGACCACACAAACCTTGTGCTTTCTTCTTAGTCAGTGGAGAAGAAACAGGCTTTAAAGATGCGTTTCTGCGGTAAAATCCCGGGGAGTTGTCCCACTGTGTGTCTCAACCGGTTTGGGGAGGAAAGCGAGATATCTGCTGAAGAGGACAGCATAAATGACAGCTCGATCAGGATAACGGTGCTGCTGTTTGAGCATGCGCACTGAGTACTGACGGGAACGGTTAAGATGCATTCACGAGCTTCACAAAATCAAGGAAATCAGAGTGACACCAGGCAAAAAACATGACAAGGCAAAAATATAACACAATCTGAAACCCTTATAACTAAAATTATTAATTTGGAAAATATCTTAAAAATAACTAGACATAAAAACAGACAAAAAGGCAAAAACTTGCCTTTAATGCGTTCATTTTAACTGGTTATTTTTATACACTGTAAAGTGATGAATTTGTACACCGTATTTCTTCGACAAAATTCATTATTTGTGATTTATGCTATTTGAAATATGATTTAGCCTGTTTCGATGAAAATAATTAAACCAGAGGCTTCTCGGTGACTCCGAAAAAATAATCACATTTACCGGAGACAATGATTTTGAGACATTGGAGATTGGAGTTTTTAGTGAAAGCATCATGCAGAAGCGCGTTTTCCTTTCGCTCCTCACCGTGGGAACTCTTTAGAAGCGTTACACTAGAAGTGTAACACCAGACTAAATAGACGAAAATCCAAAATGTGTGTAATTTTGTATTGTGTTTAGACTAATCAAGATATTTATTTAGTCTTTGGCTGTGCCCCAGTGTTTACTTATTTCTGTAATTTAAACGAATTTCAGTCTAATTAAAATCACATCATTACATTTTTATAAATATACGGATTAAATAAACGACAAACAAATACACACATTTGTCCTA
>SSNS01000044.1:1569559-1649048 GCA_006937985.1 Aphyosemion australe
TGTTTACTAATTGAGATAGAGGAGGAGATATTAAAGAAACTACAAGAGAAAATATGACTTTCATGTGAGTTTTAAATAATTTTTTTATCTACACGAGACAAACAGCATATAGATATGTTATTACATGCACAGATGATGGGAACTTTGCTGGACAGCTTGGCCTGCTCAACATTTCCTGCACCAAGAGCATTCCCGACTCGAACGCTGGCTGCAGCTGAGATTCCAAAAGGAAACTTTCAGAGAAAGAAAATGTAGTGAAATTCATAAAAGTTCTATAAAAGCAACTAAAGTGTTAAAAAAAGCCAATGGAGGACAAATCTGCAGCGTTACCATGTAAGCTATAACGGCCATCTGGTATGTGATGGACTGGGCTCCGAGCTCAATCTCACTGATCACACCACACAGGACCCCTCCCAGTTCAAACATCCACCACTCCAGACAAAGCATGAGCATGCTGGGAATGGCCAGTTTGATGAATGGGCCCCACTCCTGGAGACAGTCGAGGGACCAGCCTGAGGGTCAGAATCAGCTTCAGTACACATCTTTTCACTTTTCTGCTCATAATAAATTAGAAATTTCCTTGTTAATTTACGTAAATTAGAACATCAGTTCCAAGAAGGTAGATGTTTTGAAGTCGTAATGCTGAGTGAGCGTTTTAAAGGGTAGGTTTGAGCTTTTTAAAAGTGAGATCGTGTGGAGTAGTTATGAGCAGTAAGTGTCTGACCTGCAGCAGAAAGCAGAGTGAAATTCTCACGGAGGAGCAAATCAGAGCAGAAACGGTTTAGAACAAACTATTACTTACACAGACGTTAGAGCAGACGTTACAGGAAATATTGTCACATTTTAGAGTTTTGTGCATGAAACAGCTGCTTGTCACAAGTTTCTCAACTTTTGAATATTTTGTTCAAATGTACTCCCTGCTTGAACTTTCAAGCAGCTCTTTTCTACTTTTATACAGTGGCGCCCCCAAGGGGTGGCCAGAGCCCCCGAGGAAAATTGCTGGCCACCCCACTGGCCCCCCAAGGAAGCATGTTGTTGCTGATTAGCATTTTTAAAAGGAAGTTATTGTGGATACTTTCATTAAGACAACAACTGCCAAAATGAATTGTTCTAAAATGTTTAAAAAAAATTGAAATGACTGAAATGTTTTATTCTGAAATGTTTTTGTTTCTCAAATTTCAGGTAAAAGCGTTGGCTGCATTAGTGTTTTTAATGAAAAAGAACGAAGAAGCTTGGAATGCACAGCTAAAGGCTAAACTCTCCCAGAGTTATGACAAAGACCAACTCAGTGGGCCACCCTAAACTTTTCCCTGCCCCCCCGATGAAAACTTTCTGGGAACGCCACTGCTGTTATAGCAGAAATGTACGGCCATGTTTTCTTCATGGGTCTGATAAATTAGGTAGAGCATAAGTTGGTTTCTACATATTTTAAACAGATTTTTGAATGTTACAAAATGTTTTAAATGATATTATATCTGATCTTAAGCATTTTATGGTGGTCTACATTCATTCTAGTGTGATAAAAGTAATTGTAATTTAGTTGTAATCACCTTTAAACTGAGTAACTGAGTCTGTAGTCCTAAAATGTGAAATCTGGATAGTGTTTTCCAACTCAATGAATAATCACGCTAAAACTTCATTATCAATTCATATTATGGTTATTTTCCATGACCCAGCAGCCCTGGAACCGATCTACACGACACTTCAAAGTGCCCAACCATCCATTTAACCTCCCATAACATCACATTACACAGTTACAGAGTGTTGCACACTCATCAACCATTACACACGCCCAGAAGAACAGGATAACCTTTGGAGTGAAAGCTGAACAATGACGGGCACAACTGACCTCCCCATGTGGCCTTATGAAGACCCCTCACCCAGATGTAAACAAACAGAACCACGGCCAGCAGGTACTGCGAGATGGCGTTGGCTGCTGCCGATCCACTAAAAGATCAAAACAGATGATTTAAACTCATGCATCCACTTTCAGAAATCTGTTAACAGGAAACTTACACGATACCCAACTCCAGATGATAGAGGAAGAAATAGTTGATCAGTGCATTTAGTACATTTCCGATGGCTCCAGATATGACTTGGGGCCAAATAATTCCCTGTAAGCAGCAGGTAAATTTAACACCTACGTGTAATATCTGGTGCTTTAACTCTGGTTACTCTGTTGGGAAACTGCACCTGGTTCTGGAGGTACCGCCCCTGCAGCTGGTACATAAAAGAAGCCTGAAGATGAAGAAGATGTTGCATGAAAACCAGGAGAGATTACAGAAGAACACACTCAACTGATAGAGTGGAAAAAGATTGGTTTATATTTCAGAACATACTGTAAAAAGCCGTGGGTTTGATTGAAGTTTACTATAAAACATGTTGTGTAAAATGAAAAAAAAAAATTGAATGTGAAACTCACCGGCAGGGCAGGCATGAAGATGTTCACGTACATCTGAGAGAGTCTTCAAATAAAATGAAAAAGAGACTGTTAGAAAAAGCTTTTTATATCATTTTGACCATTTCAAAACTCATTTATTTATAAAAAAAATAAATAATAATAATATCCCACGTTTTAGAGGTGCTTCTGAACAGCCTCTCTTAGGAGAAATAGAGTTTACATCCTCCAAGACTGATGAGCTAACAGCTAGTCCAAAGATGCCTACGTATGTTGCTGTCGTCGGCACATTTCACTGAAGTTTATGCAAAACTATTTCATAAATATTTTCATTATTGTTATTTTGGTAAATCTACTGGAGGAAATATCTCCATCAGCTAAATGCAGCACTCCTGGTGCATCCTGGGAAAAAAAAACCTGGCAGGAACTATTATCCATGTGATCCCAAAATCTGAACTCAGCCTCTGGATGTTTGGTATTTCATAAAAACTGGGTTTGTTTTTGGCTGTTTAAGCATTAAAATAATATTAACAAGGGCAAAAGTAATGAGTTGAAATAAAAGAAAATCTCAAGCATCTCCATTGGTTTTGCTCTTTGTTCATGTCTGTGTTTTAAGATATTTTTATTATTATTATTTTATTAAATTTCAGACCAACATAAATGAATGAATGAATGAATGAATGAATGAATGAATGAATGAATGAATGAATAAACAAACTACAGAAGAGGATTAGGGCCAGTGAAAAGAAAAAAAAAGAGTGAATTCTGACTTTAATCTCAGAACTCTGACTTTTTTTCAGAATTCTGACTTTAATCTAAGAATTCTGACTCAAAATTCTGACTTTACTCTCAGAATTCTGATTTTTTTCCTCAAAATTCTGACTTTAATCAGAATTCTGACTTTAATCTAAAAATTCTGACTTTTTTTCTCAGAATTCTGACTTTTTCCTCAAAATTCTGACTTTAATCTCAGAATTCAGACTCAAAATTCTGACTTTAATCTCAGAATTCTGATTTTTTTCTCAAAATTCAGATTTTTTTTCTCAAAATTCTGACTTTAATCTCAAAATTCTGACTTTAATCTCAGAAGTCAGAATTCTGAGATTAAAGTCAGAATTCTCTCTTTTCTTTTTTTTCAGTGGCCCTAATCCTGTTCCGTAATTATATAAAACCTAGAGGTAAACAGTCACGAGAAGCCGTTCCGGTCCTGCCAGGCTCTGACCTGGCCACCTCCGGGTTCTGTTTGACGGCGAGCAGCAGAGGTTCGGTGTTGACGAGGACGGCCCAGCAGGGGAAACAGGCCAGCAGCAGAATCAGAACCCCCCTCTGGAGAATCACCCCCACACGCTTCAGGTTACCGCTCCCATAGGTCTGAATGAAAACACGGAGACACAGGAATTATACCGACAACCCAGGCAGGAGGGAGGGACAGATCCGAGATGAAATAAAATCTGAGAACTCAGCAGGAACAGCTGAGATGTTCTGGTTAGATAAATAAAAATGAAAGAACAGCTTGTGAAGAGGATCGTACACTTAGGTGACATTTTAACCGGGGATGCCGGGGACATATATTTATAATTATTATAATTTAAGCTGACAAATTTGGTTAAAAGCCTGCAGCTGTAATTTTTCCCAGAATTGATCTTTTACCTGCGGCTGCTCTCTGCAGTAGTACCAGACTCAAATAAAGAATATAAATGACCTAAACCCGTCTCTACCTGTTTCAGTCTTGGTGTTTCTCGCTCACTGCCAACTTAAAAACTATAGCCAACTTTTATTTAATACATTTGTATTAAATAAAATCATAATTAATTTATTGAGTCAAGATGGGTGAGTCCATGAGTGTTAAGTGACAGTGTGACGTAGATCTGTCAGGATTTTCTGAACCGAGCGTTTTTCCGTCTATTTTCATGTTCAGCCTGCATGACAAACTCAGAGTGACTGATTATAATCAGAAATAATAATTAAAACATGTTTTTCCAGTAAAGTTGAGCTTTAAAGACAAACTGACGCCCTGATCGTACCTGAGATATGAGAGTGTCACAAGTCAAGGACAGGCCCATACCGATGGAGAGACCGGTGACATTAACCACCTGCAGGTAGAAAATAAAGACATGAAATACTGAACAGAAAAAAAGAACAAAAACATGAACAAGAACATCTCCTCACAATGATCGACAACGTTACTCCTGCAAGTTCAAGTTTTCCCAGGTGGCCACAGAACACGGTGCTGACGAAGCTGATCATGAAGACCATCAGCTGGGAAATCACCTGGAAGACATCATCATCATCATCATCATTTTATTTTTATTTATTTATTTTATCAAGTTTATTTGAGGACCATGTACAATATTAAGCATAAATGTTACCATTTGATGCATTGTACTAGATTTAGCTTAAAGCTAATTCGCATCTACAGTCCCATACATCACAATAGAAGACATTTCAAATATATTGATAGTTAAAAAGTCCAGATGACACACACAACACAATAAAAACACATGCAAGCATATAATAAAATATTTAAGACCTCAGTGCTTACAATTCTGGGAATCTGTAAGTTGATTTTTAAGTTGATTCTTAAAACTGCCAATCGAGCTCCAGGTCTTAATTGCCTCAGGCAGAACATTCCACTGACCAGCAGCCTTCACAGAGAAAGCAGATTGTCCAAATGCAGAGCGACGGAGAGGAATGTAACAGTTAGATAGAGATGAAGTCCTTGTGAGTTTTATAGTTTCCTCAGAGCGGACGTTCATAAACTTGCGCAGTGGGGGTGGAGCCAAGCCATTCAGAATCTTCATTCTGAATGGTCATCGTTCATTGTCATCGTTGTCGTCATCATCATCCCCATCATCATCATCATCATCATCATCATCACCATCATCATCACCACCATCATCATCCCCATCATCATCATCATTCTCATCGTCATCATCACCATCATCATCATCACCATCATCATCATCATCATCATCATCACATCATCATCATCACCACCATCATCATCGTCATCATCACCATCATCATCACATCATCATCATCACCACCATCATCATCGTCATCATCACCATCATCATCACATCATCATCATCACCATCATCATCATCGTCATCAACATCACCATCGTCATCATCATCATCATCATCATCACCATCATCGTTGTCATCATCATCGTCATCATCATCATCATCATCATCATCATCGTCGTCATCATCATCAGCATCATCATCATCATCATCATCACCACCATCATCATCGTCATCATCACCATCATCATCCTCACCACCATCATCATCACCATCATCATCACCATCATCATCCTCACCACCATCATCATCGTAATCATCACCATCATCATCACATCATCATCATCACCACCATCGTCATCATCACCATCATCATCATCATCATCATCATCATCACCATCATCATCATCACCATCGTCATCATCATAATCGTCATCATCACCATCATCATCACATCATCATCACCATCATCATCATCACCACCATCATCATCATCACCACCATCATCATTGTCATCGTCATCATCATCATCATCATCGTCATCATCATCATCGTTGTCATCATCATCGTCATCATCATCATCATCATCATCATCATCGTCGTCATCATCACCACCATCATCATCATCATCATCATCACCATCATCATCACCATCACCACCATCATCATCATCATCATCATCACCATCATCATCACCATCATCATCATCACCACCATCATCGTCATCATCACCATCATCGTCATCATCACCATCATCATCGTCATCATCATCACCACCATCATCATCCTCACCACCACCATCATCATCGTCATCATCACCATCATCATCACATCATCATCATCATCATCATCATCATCATCACCATCATCAACATCACCATCGTCATCATCATCATCATCATCATCACCATCATCACCATCGTCATCATCATCATCATCATCACCATCGTCATCATCATCATCATCATCATCACCATCATCATCATCACCATCATCATCTTCATCATCATCATCATCATAATCACCATCGTTATCTTCATCATCATCACCATCGTTATCTTCATCATCATCACCATCACCATCGTCATCACCATCATCATCATCATCATCATCATCATCATAATCACCATCGTTATCTTCATCATCATCACCATCATCATCATCATCACCATCGTCATCATCATCATCATCACCATCATCATCGTCATCTTCATCATCACCATCGTCATCTTCATCATCATCACCATCATCGTCATCACTTTCCTCGACATCCTCATCACGTCATGATCATTGTCATCATCACCATCAACTCAACCAGATACATTGACTCAACCTGACAAATGTCCTTTATTTTACTTTATTATCAGTTTTTTTCCTTCCATTTATTCTCCTGACTGAGACCAACGTTCCCCAAAACTCTGATGCGTTCTTTCATCTTGTATTAAACTCATATCCATGTTAAAGCTTTATTGTCATATGAACACTAAAAAGCACGTTCAATGACATTCATACTTTGCTGCCCACACAGGTATAAATACAAGATTATATATTATTTAGGTATAAATTAGATAATCATAAAATAAAAGGAAGCATGCAAAAATATAATAAAAGTTGCTGTGGGTTGGAATCAAATTATTTCTGTTTTTTTAGGTTAGCTGGATTTCTGCAGATTTCTTATGTATCTCTTGTCTAAAAAACTGAGATTAAATAAAAAAAATGGATCAACCTTTAAATGAAAGCGGGGAAGGATTCCAACAAAAAGTTATTGTTTAATGGGAATTCAACTCTGTGCACAGGTTAAGTTTAGATAAAGTCACTGACAGAAAAAAGAAAATGTGAAGATAAACTGCAGATTTCAGCGAAACATGAAAAAATGTGTTTCCTTCAAAAAATAAATGAATAGAATAAAATAGCGAATGAAATACAACATCATACGAATATAAAATGCAGAAATCTTTCAAATTTTCAAAAAAATAAAATAAAATAATAAAAAAAACTTTGGGTGCAGTGGTGTTCCTAAGTGGATCTCAGGGGGGCACTGGCCCTCAGTTGGGGGCAACCAGTTTTATATGCAACATATTTTTTAAACATAAGAATTAAGAAGCAGAGTTTAATCTTCAGAGATCTTTACATTTATTTTTTTATATGTCTTTTTTTGTCTTTCATAAAACAAAAAATTTTCCATAAAATAAGAAACTAAAACTTGTGATTCCAGACTTCTGTGCTGCAACATGTATTTTAAATTGCTTATAGATGAAAACGGCTAAATTAAATTTGTGTTCCAGTCAGGAAGCCAGGTGTGGGTGAAAATGTTCTAATTAATGATAAGTAATTATACTATTTCTATTTTTAGAATCATAATTTTAAAGGTCACCAGACATTTAAAATATTATTTTCTGATGTTTATTTTTTCTTTGAGTTAATTTTAGTGTCAGATCTGAACAAGTCTAGCATATTTTATTCTATGTTTGCTTTATGTATTTATTACTAGCTTTTGTTCCATTCAGGAACAATGAAAAACAGGAATTTAGCCAGTTAATGAAATATTTTCTAAATACAAAATCCCTCAATAAATAAATAGAAATCACAAACTGACATCAAACTCAGAATAGATGCGTTAAATACATGTAAATCACTGATAATATGTCCCACAGAGACACTTTGAGTCTTACCACAGGTCCCGCCAGTTTTAACAGTTGAGTCAGCTCATCTTGGTACTTCTGAGGAACCCAGTCCCGTATTCTCTTCAGGCAGGAGCTCCAACCCCTATCACTTGACGTTGGATCCACCTTCTCTGTCTCAGTCTGCGTGACCTCTGCTTTCCCAGGAGCGTCCATAACCGAGTCCGGACTGAGTTCTGACCCAGTCTGAGAGGAGCAGCCTGAGAAACGTGATCTGGATGTGGGACTGGGAGGAGGGCTGGACCCGTGTCCTCAGAACCAACCACCTCCTGCTGCTGGGTGGGGTGGTGCTGCCATGCTGCGTTCAAGTTCACTGACACTGGTTCTGTCTTAAATGTGCCATCTCATTCCCGTCAGAACCACACATTTATAATTAACTCACTCAGATTAACTAAACTTGATGAACTCAGGCTGGATGAATCCACATATCGAAGATTTCGAGATGCCGGCTACGGCAAGCCATTCTAGCATTTATTGCATAACTGACCTCTATTGGAACAGGTTTTGTTTTTTTAGTTGGATGTTAATTTATCACTGATTAACGTTTGGAGTCTACCCAACTGAAGATGGCCACCAAAGCTAATCAACCTTAACAAACACAAACTAGACATAAACTCTGACTAAGCTTCAGTGTGTCCAGCTCTCAGCAGCACCTCTGGATCCTCCTCAGGACCAGCTCGCCCCTTTTTTACCTCGGGAAGATTTTCAAAATTTCCTGAGGGGCAGAAACTGTATGTTTTTACGAATAGAGGCAGGAATCTATCTACAATGGGTAAGATAATAATGATTAAAGGGATATTCCACCCAAAATTTAAATTTTGTCTGTTGACATATTTCCCAGAGCTAGATACGTAATTCTCCTGATCTGGCAGCAGTTTGTCTTCTTTAGTTTAGCTTTAGCTTAGCATAAACAATGGAAGTGAATGGCAGGTACTAGCATGCTAGTACTTGCCATTAACTCTGGGAAATATGTCAACAGACACAATTTAAATTTTGGGTGGAATATCCCTTTAATGATTATTTTTGTATAAATCACTTTATCACGTTCAGCTTTTTATTGTTTATTACTTGTTAGTGAGGTATGAAACATTTTTCATATTCTAAATTTTCACTAGGGTCTTTATTTGTGTATTTTCTGTCCTCGGCGCCCTCTGGGATTCTCGGTTGCTGCTACTGGAGCGTCGGGAACGCTCTTGGAAACATAAAACAGGCTAAGTTATCCTGCAAAGCCCCCGTGCCTGTGCATGTACGTCCAGCTGTGTGTGTGGATGTTAAACCCTGATGAGCCACAGCATCATAACCCCGCTGCGCACCAGAACATTAACACACCACCTGTTTTTGTATTTTCTTTACTTATGTAACAGTCACAGCTGCGTGCTTCGGTGGACTTTGTGTCAGCATCACCAGAAATGCCATCAGCTACATTTTCACCTCAGACCAGGAGGTTTTCTGTCAGACTTGATTGTTCTGACCTTTGATTTTTGGTTTATCACGAGATGAGAGCAGAGTTACCGTTCCTTCTCTTCAGGCGGTCATAGATTAACTAAATTGCTAACTCCTTAACATTAAACTGTGATGTTTTAATGATCCTCTGTGATATTTAACAGCTCTGAGTTAGCCGCGATGATGTTTTTAAACTTGTGAGACTTTCTAGCTGATTGTTTATGTCTGATTGTTCTCTATTAACGATTTAAACAGCTCAACACTCTTCCTGTAGTGATAATGTTGAACTTTGGCTGGATATCATTTCTGTGTAATAAAGGCTTTAATAATAATATTTATCTACTAGATTTTATAGCTTCAATCTAAAACAAATCTGTTTCTGCATCTTTTTTAGGGATGTAATTCAGAGGTTTGCAGATGTGGCGCTGATATTTGCTTTCATGCATGTCAGCGACGCCACAGCGGTGAGAAGCGTCACTTTATTTTGTTCAAATAGGAGTGAAGACGTCGGCCTTCACAGACGTTTTGCTAACTTTAGGGCGTGGCTGCAGAGGAGCAGGAGAACAGCTGATCGGTGCCGTTTTTAGTGTGGCTGGTCGGCGTTTTCCTCATGTTTGCTGCAAACATGGGGAATGTAGGCGAGATCATATTCACCTGCCGCCAACAGGTGGTGGACAATAATGTTTTTGCCTGTGTGCAAGCATGCGTGTGTTTCTCAGTGATGAATAAGTGGATGAACGTCTACAGAAGCCCAACTTTTGGAGTCAACCCCATTACACATGGCCGCCAGAGCCGACTGACTCTAAGAAACGCCAAAAATAACGAATATTGAGCATCAGTCATTTACAGTTTCTGAGCACCAACTGATCAATCAGAATGTTTCTGTTTATTTATATACATTTGACTTATATTTATGATTTATTCATACACAGTTACCATGTAAGCCACAATGCAGAGCTGGTAGGTGACAGACAGATCATGAGCATGCTGGCCAGCTTGATGAAGAAACTCCACTGAAAGTCCAGTGACCAACCTGAAAAAAACCCCAACAAAAGCCGACGGGAGAAGAGAAATAAAACAAGTAAATAGAGTTGGAGACAGATATGTGGTGAGTAGTGCACCAACCTCCCCACGTGGCTCTGTCCAGACCCCTCACCCAGACAGGAGCAAAGCCAGCAAATACTGAGAAATGGCATTGGCTGCTGCAGATCCATTAAACGCCAGGATTTAGAGTAAAACACATGAAATTTACTGCAATAATAAAGATTATATTCAATTCCTTAAAGATTGTTGTCACAAATCCTCACAAAACCCTTTCTGACCCTACAGCATCGTGATGGAGCATCAGGATTAGTACCTTCATCAGAAAGCTGCCACATCCAGTCCTATGCATGTCTACTGCCCCCTGGTGGAGGGGGTGAGGATTAATTTAATTTCTTTATTACTGTTATATTATTATATAATTACATTAGACATTATATTACATAGGTGTGCATCAAACATGAAAAACAAACAGAGAAACAACAAAACATAAACAAAACGGATGTTGCTGAGCTGCTCACAGAATAGACTTTAACCTGAGATATGAGTGTAGTGCAGGTGCCCAGCCAGCACACATAAGTGGGCTCTACTTTTGGAATCTATATGGGCAAGCCGTATGGGTCCCACCAGGGTTTGTCCACAGTTTCCATGGTGGCCCCACATGGGTTTGCCTGTGTTTGAGTCAAACCCTCTGCAAACCCATGTGGGGTTCATTAAAATTTATGTGGGCAAAAATCTTTCTGGGCAAACCCCCATGGGGCCGCCATGGAAACTGCGGACAAACCCTGGTGGAACCCATACGGCTTGCCCATATAGATTCCATATGGGGCCCACCTATGTGTGCTGACTGGGTGGCCGCTAAACCGGTGCCAACGGAAATACCGGTGACGTTAACCACCTACAGGAGAAGAGCAACTAAATTCACTCACATCAAGAACAAGCAAAAGTCTGAGAGAAGGTTCCCAGGAGAGTTGGAGCTTCTTCACCGCAGCGGCGAGAGATTCTCCTGCGAGCTCATTTTTCCTAGATGACCGCAGAACCCCACGCTGATGATACTGATCAGAAAGACCATCAGCTGTGAAACGACCTGAAAATAACATATCAGACACAAAATCCTCCAGAAAAATATACAAGCTGTGTTTAAACAGTTGAGACACGTGAAATAAAGATCTAATGTTCTGTTTATGAAGCCTTGTTGAAAGAAAACTTCCCAGAGTGGCCTCCTCCTCTTCATCCTCCTAATGACTCAAATACAAACACTAAATACTAAAATAACCCAACAGGTAGGTTCCTCAGGTATACTGTGTTTAGGGGACTGTAAGGATACTGTGCAGTTTTTTAACAACTTAAAGCTGCAATAGCAAATCTGCAAAACAAGCTAGCTTTTAAACACAAACACGGTCAGAACTCTACCCCTCCTGTCCATAGACATTAATAAACCCTGGACAAACCAAGCCCATTTATGTCTGTTTTGCGCTTATGAGGCAAAAAATGCAGTTCCCACCACCGTCTTTATGGCCGTTTCACACATTTCATCATGCCCAGACGTGCTAATGGAACCTACGGAGCTACTAGCTAAACTGAGCTAACCCCTGAAGCTAAGACGGAGCTCCAGGGCAGCCGACCTGGCTTCAGTGCGAGGCTGTAGTAGTGCTGGTCGCCTGTGGAGCTCACTGTAAAAATACAATCAGAGCCTCAGACCGCTGCAATCAGAGCCGGGCGCCCTGGCTGCTTACGTGAGCTCACGCTCCGCTCTGCCATGGTCAGAGATCAGCGGGACATTAGCTACATGCTAACCCGAAGCTGACGGATGTTTTTGGGCACTTTTAGCGAGAAAAGGAAAATCTGAGAAAATTGTTTTATTTAAACACAGAAGACAACATTTAGTGGAGATGAAGAATGACATTCTGGATATTTTAAATGTTTTTAAACCGCTTTTCCTAACTAGGGTTGTGGGAAGCTGTTTTTTTTCTCCAGCAGTCACCGGGTAAGAGACGGCTAGGGGACACCCTGGACAGGTCTCCAGTCCATCACAGGGACACAGAACCAGAAAACACAAAACTCATTCACTCCTAGCAAAAAATCAGATTCACCAGATCAACCCCAACACACGTGTTTGATCTGTGGGAGGAAACCGGAGAACCCAGATAAACCCCTAAACCCATGAAGGAAGGCCACTGCCAGAATTTGATTCTGTGACCATCTCAACTTTCTCTAGCAACAGTTCTAACTGCACCACCATGCAGCCCACTAAAAAGATATCCTGTCTAATTTTATATGATAAATGAACTTGCCATACATCCCCTTCAACGTAAACTCAGAAGCTCAATGAGTACGAGTATGTGAAAGCGCTTCGAGTGCCTAGAAAAAACTACAAAAATCTAACCCACTACTACTACTACTATTATATCCACATGGCTATTTTGGAATTCAGAATTCTTTAAAACTTTAGGAATAAAATTAAGACTTTTACATAATTAAAACCTTCTCTTTTTGAGAATAAATAAAAATTTGTGTTCAGCTAAATAAAGAAAATCTAAAACAAAGTTGTTAAAATTAATTTTAATGGTGGTAGTTGAGCATTACAAAGCATCAACAGAGATCGCCATTCAAAGAGAAAATCCCTGATGAGAAAACAATGCATGTTATCATGGCCTATAACTGCATGCTTTGTGAGCACAGACCCTTTCAAAAGGAGGAACTCCTTCACTTGATTGAGGCAACTTCACATGGAGGACTGAAGAAGGTGGATTTGCTCTTTGATGTGAATTGGGAATAATGTAGATGATTCCCATACATCCAAATGGAACAAAACGGTTCAGTTGAAGAACAGATGTCTTAAATTTTTCTTTCTGAATATAAATAAGAACAAACATTTACGGTATATGATTCCCCAAACTGAAAACCAGGAAACAGACTAAATATTTCTCCAGTCAACATGCACGTTAGGTCATTTAACGGAACATTCCAAGTAAAATTGCTGCAGAAAATATCTTATAAACAGTGTTTACAGGAATTGTTGGACATAATGGTTTTGACAAATGAAACTCTGACAAGAGGATGTAGAAATCACTAAGTTTTAGCTGTTAAAGGTGTGGTTAATTTGCTTAATCTATACATTTGCAGTGGTCTCTAGTAGGAATGAATGCCTTGTAAGCCATACTCTGGGGGAAACAAAGCTCCAGTGCACCAGTTTCAGGAACTAGAAGTGAGCCTCATCAGAGTTAAGCTGAAGACGGCAGGATTCAGAGTCTTATTTCCTGATATGTGGACATCTCTCCTCTGATTGGCTAACAGCAACACAACTCTGCCACTGACTCTGTTTACTCTGCAACGTTGATGTTTTATCTCCACAAATAACACAAGCCTGGAGGAGTTCTGTCGTGTGGTGGAGCTGCTCAATCAAATCAAATCAAATCAGCCTTTATTTATAAAGCAACTTACAGGCATGAAGCATGCCACCAAGGTGCTGTACAACCAAAATAAAAAATAACAAAACCAGCAGAGATAAGTAAAACCAACAATACAACTCTAACAGAATAAAAACATGTAAAAATATCAGCAACAGCTAACCCACAGAGTTAAAAGCCAGGTCATAAAAGTAGGTCTTCAGCCTCTTTTTAAAAACCTCAACTGATGAGGAGAGCCTAATACGTTGCTAATGCTAATGTTAGCTTCTACTAGCCGAGACGTTCTCTGCTGTTTCCTGGAAGCTAAACCAACAACAGCCTTCCCCGTCGCGAGCCAAGATGGGTGAGTCCATGAATGTTAAGTGACAGTGTGACGTAGATCTGTCAGGATTTTAAAATCCTAGAGTTTCACCATATATTTTCTATCAGAAGCTAATGCAGCAGATAGGTGTAGGAGACTATTTTCATGAAAAACTCAGAGTGACTGATTATAATCAGAAATAATAATAAAAAATGGCTTTTTAGTGAACCACACCTTTAAGAAAGCTCAGAAAATAAAGAATCAGCTGTGGTTATGCTCACATTGGGATTTTTGTCATTATATCCGGTCAGCTTTACTATGTTGTCATCAGTAATAAGAAAGCACTTGGTGTAGCATTTTCAACCTTCAAAAGAATTTTAAAACCCTCAAAACTACAGACCAAAATATAAATATTTACTATTTCCTATAGACTGATCGTCCCTGGTCTCAGTGCATAGTGTTTTTTACTAATTAGAAAAATAAATAAAGTTTGCACTAAAAGAAGAGAAACAGGACTGAAAGCAACATTCCTAGACAAGGATTGGTCTATCTGCAGGTGGAAAAATATCCATAAATACCATAGGTGTGTGCAAATATGCACTAAACTGAACATAGTTCATTAGAACGAGTATTTCATAAAATCACATAATGCACATAAGTCAGCATTCAGCTTCAGGCTTCGTTTGATCCAACAGCTTTGCACGATAGTTTTTGGTTTTGTAAACAGTTAACATTCAAAAAAGTCCTTTCAAACAGCCTGAGCCAGTGTAAAGATACGGAATATAAGCATAAATAAACACATTTCTTTGAGGATCAGAGAAAACCGAGTCAAGTCATATTATTTAGGTGCAGATCCTCCTTCGTCCTGGACGTGGCAATCCCAAGAATAGAAAGGAAAAGGCAACTGGACTTAAAGTTGTTGTTGAACACTATAGGCGTGTTTCCATTTGCAGAAATGCAATATGACTCACACAATAGTAGGGTGGGTCAGTGACCCCGTGTAACGGTTTCGGCACCATCACTAATTGTTCTACAGTCCCTTAAAAGTCTGGTACACCAAAGAATTCTTTAGGACTAAAGGTAAAATAAGTTCAGTTGCCTTTACATAAAAACTCTTGGGAGTCAAGTCTTCATGGTTAAATAAAACCAGTGTCTGAACTGATCGGTCAAACTCAGGATGTGTGTGAAAATACTTGGACATGCTGCTTTCAAGTATGAAAGTGTCTGTAAACATTTGTTCCTCTGTTGAGATCATCGGATTCTTCAAACACACCGTAGCAACCTGTTCAATAAATAACTGAATAAATTTATAAGCTCGATACATAAAGATACATTCAAGTACATCGGTTTATAAATACTACAGATCATGTTGAAGGTCTGGGGCCTCATTTATCAAACGTTCGTAGAAACGTTCCTATATTCCCTCCTACGGATGAAATTTAGAATGTGTGTACGAACAGTCAACGTCCTGATTTATGAAACATGCGGTGGCCTCTCGTACGCACGTTCCTCCGCAATCGTCTGATGATAAATCCCACCTGTGCGCTTGCAGGAGCTCGTGCCAGTTTAACGTCATTTACATACAGAAACGCCCTCAATTAACCATATTTGGTCACACTACGTCCTCAGATCGGGAGGGGATTCCCTGGGTTCTTCCCGGACAAAAAAGAAAAACTTTATTGACAGCGAGATCGAAGCACCGGACACACTCAGGGAGCAGAGGAGGTTCTGAAGGTTTTTATTTGTAAAATAGAATCTGGACTGGAATCGGATCAGTGCGCTGCGCTCACGGAAGAGCCGTTCCCTCTGGAGTGCACTCTGCTCTGCTAAATCCTCCACTAATAATAATAATAATAAGAAGAAACGATGTTTTAGCGAATCTCAAGAAAAACCACTGGGCGCTTCCCAAGGTCAAAATAATTAAATTAAATTAAAACATAATAGATAAATAAATTCAAAATGATTTAAAACATCATAAAAATGGGACGAGTAAACATTGTGATTACAAAATAACACGAAATCAGCCGTTCTACAATGTCAGATTCCCGTGGGTCACGGGTGTTTTAGCTCCAATAATAATAATCCACCAAAATAATTATTTATTGGGTAGAATAATTAGTGGATGAGGAACACGCGTGGATCACTGAGACCGTCAGAATTGCTGTTCCCTTGTTCTGCCACTAGATGCTGTTCCTACGCACGGTCAGAGCTGTACTTATATTTAGGAACGTTTTCACGCACAAGTACAAATTGGTAAATACCACACAATGCGTAAAATCTTTCCCACGCACGAAATACGCACAGATCTGTACGTAAGTACGGTTGATAAATGAGGCCCCTGGATTGTGCAGCATAGAGACAGTCACCACATGCACCTCTAGGTAGGATCTCTGTCTTGTTAACAGTATAAAACATGGCTCCATAACACCGAGTCCTAGTTAGCACTTGTCCTCGTTGAGAGGTCCTGAAGATGTGGGGACGGGGGGGCTTCAGAGGTCGTGGCGCACTCACAGTGAAGTGAGGGTGCGGAACAGCTGGGTCAGACAGAACACAGAGGCGGTGAGTGCTGTACACTGTTTGGCAAGCAGCTTGGTGCTCAGGTCCTGGCAGCTCCGATTGCCACTGACTCGCTCTGCTGCCAGACAGAAGTCCCTGAATGAGCGAGCTACGTCGACCAGACCTGCCACTGCCTCTGCATTCCTTCGGTCACACCTGTCGCAACCAGAGAACAAGAGACAGATGTCGGCCAGCTCCACCAGGGTCCGGAAGCTGTCTGCCAAGGAGTGAAGCATTTCCTCTGGGCTCTGACCAGTTCCTGCCACCTTCTGGCAGCCCGACATCAACCGCCGTGCTTCTAACTGGAGAAGTCTTTTATTCTCCGTAAAGTGCGCCGGGCAGGTGTCCCTTGGGTGGCGACCTCCATGTCCTGTCACTGATCGGTCAGCACCGCTACCTTCCAAAATAGAAAGAAGCGTGTCCACGTCCCTGCGAAGAACTTGGAAACCTGCCGGAGGTTTGGGGTAGTGCTGCTGACCCAGATGACTGATTGTGTCCTTGTGCTTTTGAGACATGTAGGAGTTCAAGTTGTCCGACGGTGGCGAGAGAAGAGGGCTGAGCTCTGAGGTAGAGGAGAAAAGGATGGGGCGTGGAAATGAAGGGGAGGAGGTGGAGATAAAGGAAGGAACAGGGGGAGTCGTTATGAGATGGAGTCCTGGTTCAGGAGTCTGGCAAGTGCCACTGTTCTGAGAGCGGCAGGAGAACTCGTAGACTGTAAGCTCCTCATCAAAGCTGTTCTCACCGCCGAAGCAGTTTGTGTAAACCGTGGGACAGCCACAAGCGTCCAGCGGTACCTGGACACCCTCTGTAATGCTTTCACACCCGGATGCAAGCACAGAACCACAACCTAACTCCGACTTCAGGAGTGGAGGAGACACCAAGTCGGCTGGAGTCTTCGATTGGGACAAATCCTCACAAATGGTGAACACTTTGCATCCTCCTGAAGTCGTCTTTGGTGAGTCTGAATTCTTGTCTGAAGGTCTACAGAAACCCACCAAAGGCCTGTCAGCACTGGTGCTTCTTACTCTTTGGGACTGACCATGAAAAGAAAGTCCCGGTCCATTCAGGTTTTGTGTGGTCACCACTATTTGTGGTGGAACAGAACATAACTGACTGCTAATGTGAAACGCTGGATTGTCTTTCTGTAGATGGTTAACTTTGATGTTTAGTTCTGGAGAATTTTTGATAGGCCCAGGAGTGTCTTCCTTTAGGCCCGTGGCATCTTTCTGAAGGAGCCTTGCTATGGAGGCGGGAGGCTCCGTTACTGGTCCTGGTGTGTTCTTATTAAAGCTGGAGAAAGAACTTTGCTGATGGGATTTGGGCTCAGTCTGTACCGGCTCGGAGCTTTCACCTTTTATCTCTGACCCAGAAGGAGAACTCTTTTCTAGGACTATTTCAAACCCAAACTCCCTGTCCACTTCGGATCCTGTGACCGTTGCGTCTGAATCATCAGACTCAACCAGGTCAGCTTCCGTGTCCATCTCCAAGTCAAGAGTTGGATCAACGCTGCGAACATCTGACCCTTTTCTATCAGCATCCTCAGCAGGACTCCCGACTTCAGCTTGATTCAGACTTTCGTGGGAGCGTGACAAATAAAGAGGCAAACTCTGAATCTTCCCTCTAAGTGTCGATGCAGATAAACGACCCATGATGCTCGGCGAGCAGGCCTGAAAGAGGAAGTGAGTAGGAGGCAAGAGCTCTTTGGAGAGACTGTTGGTTTTAGCCGTCATTAAACTAGCCAACTTCTTCTTGGCTTCGGCGCTCAACAGGCTGGAATCACTTTTGGGTTTTTCTGCTTTTTCATTAGCGGCATCCTGAAGCGTGACCTCGCTTTTGAGTCTGGCACCAGAGCTAAACGTGGGAGATAAGACGCTCGTAGCAGCGCCAAGCTTTGCGGTGATGGAGTTTATCGTGAAAGCGTAGTCCGCGTCAACAGAATGACGTTTCGTGTTTGATTCGTCTTCATCCACTTCAGTTGAGTGGCATTGGGCTCTCTCATCATCCAAACCACAATTCAGAGAATTACTAACATCGACATCGTCGTCATCTTCAAAAACATTGTCTGAATTGGAGCTTTCTGTAATTTCATCGTTAGCAGTGATTTTAAATTTAGGAACATCGATGGCTTCTTCATCGTTAACGCTTGTGAATACCTTGGCATCGTTAATGTGATTACTAGGGTCTACACCGAGGACTGGACTTTGTTCTTTATGACCTAAAACCTTCTTTTTGTTTGAGGTTTTCATGTCGCAGATTTCTTCCTTCTTCACCAAAGAGTCACTTTCAGATTTGTGTTTTTGAGGCAGGAGGGGCGATGGTGGCGGAGGTGGTGGTGAACACAATAAAGGGAAATACTGATCCACGGATTCTTCAGTAAAACCTTCAGGTGGTGCGACGTCCTCCTGTGACCTGTCCGCTCCTACTGGTGGCCTCGTTGAGCTCGGTGACAATCTGTCCACCTTCTTCTCCTCTTCCTCCTGGTCTTCCTTCTTGTGGGTGTCAGGTAAAAACATGTGACTAGTGAACACACCTGTTGGCTCCGCCTTCCCATCCCCCCTTCGATCTGCGCTCTCCTTCCCATCCGGATCAACCCGACAGCGGACAACGGTGATGGTAGAAGACACTAGCTTCATCCGATCCGTCACTGATTTGGATTCCATTGCATCAGGTTCCATCTCCATCTCCTGTTTCCTGGTCCTGGAGGAGGATTTTGGGTTTTCTTTCTGGTCAGAAGCAGAGAGAGATCCGGGTCCAAGGGAGCATACTTTGGACAGGATGGGTTTAGACTCCAGTTGAGCTGGTTCTCCTTCCGCATGAGTGAGTGAGGACACAGTAGGGCTTGGATTCTGGGTTTGCTCTGAGGGTTCTGGATCTGAACTGAGCATTTGGCCAATGCTGGATTCAGCCATAATGTTTTTACGGATCCTGCTAGAGGCCAGGTGGTGTTTACATTCTGGATCGGGTTCTGGATATGTCACTCTGGAGGTGTAATCAGTTTCCATGAATGAGCGTCGCTTTCTTGACCTTTTCCTGAAGTGGGAAAGGGTTCCTCCGTCTTTCTTGTCCTTGTCATCGTGTTTTTTGGCGACTTGTGCTTCCCCACCTTTGCCTGAATCCACCACAGTGACTCTGATGTCACTCAGACTGACGCAGTTCTGCTTCATTTCTGTGCAAATATCTGCAACAAAAAAAAGAAGTGTGAACATGTTATCCTACATCTTGACTGAAGATAAAATTGTTTCTGCTAGTTTCAACCACAAGATGTTGCTGTTCTGTTGTGTTTTAATACATCATTCATGTCATTGTGGGGAAAAAGCCTCAAGTCAAAGTGTTCATCTCTAAATATTTCTACATCTGTCAGCTTCAGCCACCAGGTGGCAGCAGAAACATCATTTACAGCCTGTGATGAGTACGGAGCTGGACAGTGACAGAAACATCTTGTGATCAGCTGCTCAGCTGAATCTAAATCACCTCTTTGGACGGAGCCGGAGGTCAGATCTTCAGGTGAGGTGAAGCGATCTCTGGCGTCGTAGAACTCCTCGTCTGAGCTGCTGTCGCCAAAGCCGGGGGGCGGCTGGAGAATGGGGATTGGCTCCAGATCTTCCCTTTCATCTCTCAACATCTCCGTCTGCTCCTCCTCCTCCTCCTCCTCCTCCCAGGCTTCTCTGACGCCCAGACGCCGGGAGCGTGTAGGGCTGCGAGCGCTGTCGGGGGTGATGTTGGAGCAGAGGTTGTAGTAGCAGCGAGCGTCGCTTTGGTCGAAGTTAAACACAAACTCCTTCTGGGAGGAGGAGGGGGATGACGGAGAAGGAGTAACAGGGTGATCTGTAACACCGCCATCCTGGCTTTGACTTCCTACCTCACCTGCTACACCCAATTCTTTCTGCACCTTTGCCTTCCTCCTCAACTCTTCATCTTCATCCTCCTCACTAGCTTCAGGAGGGCTCGGCAGGAGGTCGGCGAGGCGGGAGAGCTCAGCAAAACACAAAGAGGTGTCAACTGAGCAGAGATCACCTGAACCGGTTTGGACATTGGGGCTCTGAGAGGAGGTGGAGATGGATGGATCATCGCCGTCACCCGACCTCCTGCTGCCCCCTCCTCCTCCACCACCTTCACTGTTGACAGCTGTGAGGTGACGAAGAGGATGAGCGTGAGCAGGTGGGGGAGTGTGGAGGTGAGGCTGAACGTGGCTGTCGGAGGGGAGGTGAAGCTGGAAGGGAGAGCGAACGCAGAGATGAGTTTGTGAGTTGGGATGGACGGAGGAAGAGCAGGATATTAAATCATCTTCCTCCAGAGCATCCAGAGAGTCACTGGAAGGGCTGGTGAGGATCCGGGAGTCAGTTTGACACGAATCCGATGCCTCTGACGGCTGCTCGTCTGCTGCTCGTGTCTCCCCTCCTCCTCTAAGACTCAACTCCTGTCCATCTTGTCCCCTCGACTCATCGTTCATTATCTGGATCTGGATTTGTGCAACATCCCTCTCCGTTTCCCTCACGTCTTCATTCCAGCCCTCTCGATCCTTCTTTTCCACTTCAGCCTCTTTCTGCTTCGTCTTCTTAACCTCCAGAAGTACGCCTCCCTTCTCTTTGCTGCCTCTAGGTCTCATCCGCTCTCTTCTTCTCCTTCCGTCGGAGTCTGATGAAGATCTGACACGAGGTCTGTTGCTGTGAGATGTCGGGTTGAACAGCGGCTCCATGTCCAAGTCAGACGAATCGTCCGAGTCACTCGCACACCGTGACACGTAACCTGCAACACACACACACACACACACACACACCACACACACACACACACACACACACACACGCACACACACACACACACATTTTAAAACAAAAGCATTTATTTTGCAGATTTGATAAATTCTTTAAACGTTTCATGCAAAACAAGAGCAGATTTGTACAAATGTAGGTCTGAAAATGACTTTTTACCAGACTTTTTCTTGTTGTGAATTTTTTAGAGTGCTGATGGAAATCTCAGACTTTATAGGGACCCAAAATACCTTGTCACACAAACTTTAGCCTATTGGAGACTTTAGGGACTTCAGAAATGTTAACTATTGATGTCTACAAGTAAGAAGCTGTTGATCACAAAAGCAGACGCAAAGGAAGTCACTACATTACATTGTAATTCAATGAAAACCCAATAGTTAAAGGGATATTCTGATTTTTTTTAAAGTCAACTTTACTAAAAAAACATCTTTTAATTATTATTTCTGATTATAATGGGTCACTCTGAGTTTTTCATGCAGGCTGAACATGAAAATAGTCTCCTCCACCTATCTCCTGCATTAGCTTCTGATAGAAAATAGACTAAACTTTAGGATTTGAAAATACTGATAGAACTACGTCACACTGTCACTGAACATTCATGGACTCACCCATCTTGACTCACGACGGGGAAGGCTGTTGTTGGTTTAGCGTCCAGGAAACAGCAGAGCTCGTCTAGACTAGTAGAAGCTAACTGTTAGCATTAGCAACTCCACCACACAGCAGAACTCCTCCAGACTTGTGTTATTTGTGTATATAAATCATCCATGTTGCAAAGCAAACTGAGTCAGTGGTAGAGTCGAGTTGCTGTTAGCCAATCAGAGGTGAGATGTCCAAATATTAGGAAATAAGACTCCAAATCCTGTCGTGTTCAGCTCAACTCTGATCGGGCTCACTTTTAGATCCTCAAACAGGGGCACCAGAGCTTTTTCCCCAGAAAAAGAGGGGCGGGGGAACCGGCCCACATTGGGGAAGCGACCCACCGGGATGATGTCAGATATGCCAGATGGCCAGTCCACTTAGTAAAGCGTTAAACAAGTGTAGGTCATGACTAGCCAAATCGCTAATAAATTAGTGGCTAATTTCTGGTCTTTAAAACAACTTTTGCTCAAAAACATCATGCTGATGTGTTAGAAAGCTATATTACCTATTTTTAATCAATAAATGTTTAAATTAAGCAACACTGACAATAAAAGCCACAACTTTACCTTCTTCAGCAGAAACTCTGTGTTTCTTGTCATTCATCCAGGTGAAGATGTTGAGGCTGGGGTCGACGAACACGCGGCAGTAACCGGCTATGAGGCAGGACATGTCCTTCGCTGCTGCAGCCTCCAGCAGCAACGTGATCGGCTTCTCGCAGGAAGAAGGAAACAAGGTGTAAACTTGGAATGAGAGGAAGATGGTCTCACACTTTCCTGTAGGGTCCTACCTTGATGTCCTGCAGGTAAATCTTGACGAGGCTGACTTTGTCTGATTCAGGCAGCAGCTCGACACGTGTGATGTTGGTGAACTCGGTCAGGTTAGTCAGGATGCTCAGCTTGTGGTTGACCACCTGACTCACCCCGTAGCGCGCTCCGACCAACAAGGTCACCGTCGACTCCCGGTCCTGGAGCTGATGGAGGGAGTCGGGAAACGATCAGAGGGATGGCAGAGGAAGAAAGAGGAGTGAGAACAGAAATCCTAATAATGAAACAAACAAAAACACATCTACAGTCCTCATGGAAAGTTGTGAATCTTTGTCACTTTAAATATCTCAAATGTCGGTCCTGAGCTGCTTTTTTCATCCGAGACACAAAATCGTGAGAAAATCTGCTAATTTTCAGTTGAAATCACTATAAATCACTCCGTGTGACACTTTTACTAGCGGTTTTAGATTTGACTGTGCAAAGTACAAACTGGGGTCTATGACCTTATTTTAAATAGTCCTGTTGCAAAGTGTCTTGAGTCTTGCTTTAGTCACACTTCAGTCACCAACCGCTCCAAAACTTGGCTCACATTTCTGAAACCTTTGAGGGTTCCAGATGTTCGCTATGACTCTAAATTTAGAAACAATATTAAATATGTTAAAGAACTAATATGACTTTATAATATAAGTTTTAAAAGTTTTATTGTCAATACAAAACATGCTTAGAATGTTCTTTGTGCTAAATCTCTTTCACATAAAATTATTTCAGCTGTTTTATTCTTGACAGTTTCAGTACCTTCTAGAATGAGCCGTTTCAGGGTCCTGTCACTTTAAGAAAACAAGCCCCCACCCCCCCATCCACTCAGGCTGATATAAGCTGAGAAGCTCAAAGTAGAGCCACAACTCCTCCAGCAACAGCAGCTCTCATGAGAGGCGGTTCTATGCTAACTTCCCCATTTGTGACATCACAAATGGGGACTTTTTGAGACGGCTTGTTTTTGTTACATAATCCTTAAAACCAAACACTGATAGAAAATGGATGGATGTTGGTTTCATGTTTGGAGTGTTTATAGAGGCAGTAGAGATCCACATGGCAGCACAGAAGTCAGTTTTGCATAATATGTCTACTTAAAAAAAAATCTCCAGCAACACTTGAAGATGTGTGAAGATGTTGAGAACCCTCAGAAATGTCCTCTAATCTTTTTCTGGCTTTAATGTTTAACATCATTCCTCTTGGTTGACTTTTACAAGAACTCTAGTTCTTGCTCACTCCTTATTCCCACAGGTAAGGTTTTGTTCCCACTCCTCAGCATCACCTGCATCCTGAATCATTATCGCTTCTGGTCTTGCATCAGATAAAACTCCTACCATCATGGTGGCAGAAAAGGATTTCCCTCCAAAACACTTGAGTTCGCTCAGTTCCTCCAGATAGGTGATCCGTGTCTGATGGACCGACTGGGTCTTCTGCTTGGGATCCAGCTGAGATTGGCACTTCTTCATGTGGTAGCTGATGGCCTTCTTCAGGTCTTTGTCCCGCATGTTCCTCAGCAATGTGGAGGACACAAAGTTCTCAATGCCCCACGTCTTCCTGGAGTAAACACAGAGACACACTACTTAAGGGTGTTGTTAGTGTAAAACCTGGATGATTATGAAGTACAGATGATCCTACACCCAGTAGATTACCCACGACTACTTAAGCATCAAATGCATCATCTGATAGGTCCTTCTTTAATAACGAGACCATGTTTTCATCTCAGAGCGCTGCCACTAGTTGGACACAGAATTGTGAGAAAATACTCAAATTTTATCAAATTTGTTACTTTCCAAACATTTTACCCTCCGACATCTGATCTGGGTATCTAGAGTCCGATTAGCACCACCCCCAACAGATTTTCTCTCCCTCCCTCTCTCACTCACGCATGCACACACGAGACAAATTGATCTCATATTAGTTTCCCAGGTGGTGAAATAGGACACCAGAATTGGAACGCCTCCTCACAGAGCTTTAACTGTTTTAACATTTTCTGCAGCTGCTTTTGAATTTCTTGCTCACATCGAGGTTTCCTGAAGCTCCTTGAATGACAAAAGCATCAGTGTGATTCTGTTTATTGATTTTCATTCAAACCAGACCCAATCAGAGACCGTCTGATAAACATAAACACAAAGTTATTCTGGGGAGCTCTAAAACCAGTTTGTGTCTCACGTGATCGTCTTCAGGTTGGCTTTAGGAGACAGCCCACAGCTCAACAGCCTCTCCTGGATGTGCAGCGCCGCGAGTCTCAGAGCGGTGTTGCACCTCATCTCCACGGCGTAGCGCTCCTGTAGCACGTCATTCACCCCCTAACACACACACACACGGGAAGCACACACACACACACACACACACATGCATGACAGGTCTCATGTGACTCTTACGTCTCAATAGCAGCATTTAAGTTTTTAGCAGCTTAGTTGAAAAAACCATCAGCGATAATGACGAGTTTAGTGTTAAATGCCAACAAAAAGCAAAATAAAACCAAATAAATAAAATAAACTGAGGGCGTACCTGTAAGTAGAGGTACTCGAAGGCTGTGGGATCATCCTGCAGCAGCGTGCGGAAGTCTTTGGGCATGAAACAAACCCGGAACAAACACCTGTAGTCATGAGCCTCTTTCTTCTGGACCACCTGAACACACGCGTGTACGTGTTACTGTACAGATAACTTTATAAGGATGTGAGGGGACAGTGAGCCTGCGCCGGCACCTGCTGGATCCGCTCCTCGTCGTGCAGCAGCAGTAGTTTGCTGCTGCTGTGCTGCTGCTCCAGAACCAGGGAAAAGTGTTCGATCCGACTCAGAGAAAGCTTCTCCTTCAGTGTCATCACGATGTCCTGGTGAGAGGAAACATCTCGTAACAGCAGAACTGATCTGACTGGGATTGATGAGCTAACGGCTAGGACAGCTGCACCCAAAGTGTGTTGCTGCTGTCTTTAAAAAGCTACAATTAGCATTGTTATTGTATAAACCTTCACACAGCCGTCAATTTGGCGATAAACAATTATTTACAAGGAATTCTGTGGTTATTTAGAAGCGCCAGCGGTAGCCGCTCTTCATTTAATTTATTTAACTTTTTCTCTTACCCCGGCTTTCCACCGGACACGTAAGAAGCTCGTAACATAAGAGTGGACGTGTAGCATTAAAAAAATAGACTTTAAGTGTAAATTTAGACTATACACTTCTGGGACTCCTTTAAGACGCGCCGCTTCGCAGTCAGGCGTTACTGTTCAATAATAAATTTAGGAAATATGATTAAATATTGATTTGTTTTTCAATGAAAATAAAATAATCACATTTCTGAGTAAAAAATTTAAAACTGTTTTACTTTAAAGGGATTTTATGCAGTTTGGGCTTGTTTTTAGCACCCCCTAGTGTCTGTTAGTGAAACCAAAAGTGAAACTTGTCTCCTCGCTGTGCATTCGTCTTTTTAACACCTTAATCTAACTGCTGAAATGTCTCCTCAGCCTTCATTAGTGTCTACAGGAGCCGTTCATCACACAAAATCAGCTGTGTTCATGATCTAAAACATGCAGGAAACATGCTGGAAGCAGACTGCAGCACCAGGTATGTCAGGTCTGCTTTACTAAGTCCAGCAGGGACCGGACCGCCACTCTGAAGTTGCAAGTGCAGTATTCTGATTACAGAGAGGTGGGGGTCTCAGTGACATTTCATTAACCCTGTAAAGGGTCATTTGAGCACATACTGGCTCAAGAAAAATATTTAAAAATATGAAAAAGTTGCATAGTATTGCTTTAAGACATTTTATGAACCACAGCGTGACCTCTGACCCCGGAAACTCAACCAGAAACAACAACTAGAGCGAGCGCTTGTTGTGTACCTTGACGGTTGTGCCGGGTTCAAACTTGAAGGCCTTGGTCTGCCCGTTCTCCAGATAAACCTTCAGCACGTTGGGCAGGAAGAGCAGCGAGTTCCCCTGAAAACCAGAGAGCAGATCAGGCAAGGTTTACATCTGATTCTTCTGACAGGCAGAAATATTGAATTTTATCCCATTTTTATCAAACATTTTCTCTTGAAATAATCTGAAGTTAAAAGTGAAACAGAGGGTTTTCTTTGTGTTTTCATCCCATCCTCTGGCCCGTTTCTGTCGATGCAGCTTCTCCTTCTGTGGCGACTCATCTCTTTCTCTTTCCTCCTGTGGTTTAATGAAAGCTTTTTTTGTTTGTTTGTTGACATTGACGCCTGCGTGTGTTGAACTTAAAACGCGGAGAAGTCATGTTTAGAGGACTCTTCTGGTTCGTGCCCTCCTCCCGTCAGCTCCCTCTCCCTCCGTCTCCCTCCACTTTTCCGCCCTATAATCTAATGTTTATTGTCCTGTAATCACCGGCGTTATGGCTGGAGATATCGATCCGTGTTCTCTCCGTCTTTAGTAATGGGCACTCCAGCCTCTGTGGTTTTCCTCGACCAGCTGATTTTATATCTGAAAGCAGGGTGGGAACTCCAGGAAGTGCATAAAATATGAGATAACGCTGTAAAATCATAACTCTGTAGTGGCTGTTTGAGTTGAAATTCAAATATTAATAACAAGAACAACAAATTTGGTGCAATCAAATAGTCCAAATTGATTAGCGTCTCTCTTCCTCTCTCTCTCTCTCTCTCTCTCTCTCTCTCTCTCTCTCTCTCTCTCTCTCTCTCTCTCTCTCTCTCTCTCTCTCTCTCTCTCTCGCTTGATTGACTTGATTCATACCATACCATACCATACCACTTTATTTGTAGAGCGCTTTCAACACGGCATTACAACCGACCAAAGCGCTGCACATAAAAACAGGTAAAAAACACAAGCTAAAATAGTCATATATATCATAAGAAAAATCAAAAAAGTTAAAAGAGTTAAAAGAACAACAAACTAAAACCAATAGAATGATTAAAACCAAAGTATAAAAACACAAATTTAAAATCAACAAGGTCGAAGAACTTAAGGATGAGTTAATGCTTTGTGGTTTGGGAGTTGAAGGCCAGGGAGAAGTAGTGGGTTTTCAGGCGACAGAGAGGAGAGAGAGAGTTACAGCGAGTGAAAGAATCGCTTATTAACACCGGTTCAGACTAACGTATGTAAGCATCATGAGTAGACTGGATCGACAATTCGGCCTCGTCCCACCGGCCCTCAAAGCGGGAGGGGGGGCTCGCGGGGGAACCGGCCCACCGGGATGATGCCAGGTATGCCAGATGGCCATTCCACCCCTGGTAAGCATCATGGCTCATCGATAAACAGAAATTAGCTGTCATCCATATTAGCTCATCAGTCCTATAGAACATATAAACTCCATTTCTCTGAACGGAGGCTGTTTAGTAGGAAAAACGATAAATATGAACAACTTTTACATGAAAACAATCATTAAAAATCACTTTTTTGTCCCAAAAGCCAAAGTTGGTGTTGTGTTCTTCATCTAAACATGAGGACTCTATCCTCAGAAGCTCCAGACTCTCATTGCGATTCGAGGTAAACGTACCTGAGAGTGTCCGTTGACTTCCACCTCCTCAGCAAAGCGAACTTTGACAGGATTGGAGCGCAGCTTGGCCCTTTTCTCAGGCGTGATGAATGATGACTTCGGGCCCTGAGACGAACAAACACGATTGTGAAAAAGCAGTTTGTTACAGATTCCTTAAATCTCACTAATGATTTCCTGGAGGAGGGAGCGATGAATCACCGGGTGAAGGTGCTTCCATCAGCACAGCTGACGATGAGCATCACAGAGGAAGAGGAGGCATTAATAAACAAATCATGAATCCGTTTCAGGCAGGGAGAGATTCACACGTTGGGTTATTTTGATAAAGTGTGTGTCTGATGGAGCTGCAGGTCTGGAGCTGAGAGGGACGTCCCTCTGGGTGTCCTCAAAGCTAATGGTGATAAAATACAGAGAACTGTTGACTCCTGGAGCCCAGAGGCTCCTCCATCTTAATGAATATTTCTGCTGATTACAGCAATTTAAATTCCCGAATGAAAACTGTGAACGGAAAGGAAGAGAACAACACAAACTACACGTTAAACAGATTTACTATGGAGAACAGCAACGTCTCTGGAATGTTAAATCTGGGCTCAACGTGGGTAAATGACGGGCAAGAAACAAGAAAGTAGACAACTTTAAAATCACACACACACATGCACAAATAAAATATACACACACACATATGCATGTGTGTGTGTATATTTTATTTATTGGGGTGGAAATTTAACACGTTTGTTATGATTAATAAGAAAAAAATAACGCGTTAATAAAAATCCACGTATTTGATCACAGCTTGCATTTTAAGCAAGGCGGAACCTTTATCAGTGCACCATTTCCTGGTACACCGATTACACTGATGCACACAACAAAGCCATGCTCAACAATCGGCTACTAAAAGGGAAGGATCTGGAGAAAATGCCTTGCTTGTACAAATGCAGTGTTTGAGAAAACATGTCAGCCTCTTCTCTTCCTAAAACATCCTATAAACACCGGAGTCCGTGATACGGACATTTTGAGAGATCGTCTCGGATCTCAGCTGATCTGTGCACCTGGGAGCAGACGCCTACAAATGTGAGGTAAGCTAAATTTTAATGTTGTAATATTATTTATATATATATATATAAATAAATAATATTACAACATTAAAAATTTAGCTTATATATATATATATATATATATCTACAGTATATTAAGAATGAGACATTACATTAATCAGAAGCAGTCAGTTTTAACCTGCCAGGTGGAAATATAAACCAATAATCAGTAGGTGTTGTCACCCGGCAGCCATTAATCAGCTGTCAGCGAAGGCGTTCTCACTCGATATACAAAGATGTTTGTCTTCATTAATATTTCACACGCCAACACAGAAAGGAAATGAAGCTAGGGTAGAATTAAATCTATTTGAATTAGCGAGTATTATTTTGTGAAGAATGAATAAACAAAGAAGACTCACCTGCATTATTCTGACGACTGTCATGGTCAACGTATCGTGACACTCCCTGAAAACAGAACGGGAGGCTGCTTGGGCCAGACTCACAATAAACGTATTAATTTCAGTCATTTCCTGGAGTATTATTCATTAGGTGTGTGTGTGTGTGTGTTTGTACCTGATTATTTCAGCAGCCTGCTCTGGGGTCAGGTCATCGACAGAGACGTTATTGATCTTCACAAGCTGGTCTCCAGGGACGAGCCGACCATCTGCAGGACCACCTGGACACACAAAAACGTCCTGGTGTTGTCACGCCTGTGGCTGTTCAGCTGGAGCGCCGCCGACAGACGGCAGCTCGGATTCTACGGATTTCCTTTCATCCGACACCAATGAATAATTTTTCCTCCTGTTCTCTGAAGAGCTTCTCATCAAACAGAGGAAGCGATTCCACCGAAAAATAAAACATCTCCCCTGTTTGGCGTTCTGATTTTCATTTGTGCAAAAGTCCTGAGTTATTAATCATGTTATTTCTACTTTATTCCAAGGAAACCTTTTTAGAGGCTTATTGAAACTTTTTATTTGGACTTGAAGTCCATGTTCTTTCTATATTGGTTAATGTTTTGTTAATTATTTAGTCCTTTTCACAAACGCACACCAAACCACCTCTGACCTGAAAGCTTCCATGGAGCATCGGATTAGTACCTTCATCATGAACCAGCCTTATCCAGTCCTATACATGTCTGCTGCCCTCTGGTGGAGGATCTACAGGTGGTGAGGGTCTATTTTATTTTAAAACTAGATCTTTTTCCATAATTATTATTAAATAATTCAGTGTTAATCAGCTTAACTCTGATCAGTGAATCATTTGGGCCTAAAAAGACAATGTGTTGCCTGAGGACGTTGGTGGGGAGTTAATGAATACAAAAATATGTTCCAGTTTGTTTTCCAGAGCCCTGTGCACCAGTGTTAATTTCGTTGACAAAACCAAAACTAAAAAAAGAAACTTTTATAAAAACGAAATTATGAGGAATATTGATCGACATTTTCTTTGACTAATAAAAGACGACAACGAAAATTGGCAGTCACGGAAATCCAATCAGAAAATGGGAAAGATGGAAGGAATGGAAAAAAAAAAAAAAAAACAATCAGCAAATGGAATAGGTGGGACTAGACGAGAAAAGAACCAGAGTCTAGAGTCGGCCAAGTTCAAAAAGCTGCCAGTTGAACAATTTAGGTCTAAAAGGAGAAAACGTCCACGGCTGGGAGGAAAAGCATCAACTGTGACTATCTGAACAGTGTCTGTTTGGTGATACACATCCGGGGTTTGTAGTGTTACAGAGGCAGCAGTGAGCGCTGGTGAGGGTGAGAGAGGAGTGGATTGTTGCAGTTGACCTGAACTCACGGAGCGGTGCATCTGGTTGTTTTATCGTTTTCTTTTCGTGGCGCTGCTCCAGCCGATTTGATCAGCGTTCGGTGTTCTTCTAGCAGTGTTTTTGTGAGAAAAAACATTCAGGTGGTCCTGAAAATCGTTACCCACCTTGGTAAAATAGTGCAGGGAAAACTCTAATAAATACACCTGAAAACAATTCTTACCTTTAGTTTACCTCCTTTTGTTATTAGAGTAACACCTTTGAATGTTTTTATGATGTCATTTCCTGTCATGTTTACATTAATACTGCACATTATACAGATTTGCTTACTATGTTAATAATGAGAGACACAATTTCAAACTGTCAGTGTGCATTTTGGTATTTTCTAGGGGTGTAACAATATCCAACTCTCACAATACAATATACATACGATATATATGAACCTCACGATACGATATTTATTGTGATATTGTGGGGAGGCTCACGATAAAAAGACTCAACATAAAATACTTTGACTGGAATCCTCCGTGCTGCGTTCACCGCTGTAGCCTCCATACTCCATGTTTGTTTTTCTTTGCTGTGTGGGCTGCACGCACTTCCACTGGCGAACTGGCGGATGACGCGGAAGCAAAGGATCATGGTCTATGTAGTTTGCTATGCTCCGGTGGAGCGGACTGAAAAGTGTTATTTTTACCTCAAGGCAGATATCGTGACAAGACCAAGATGATATGGCGATATTGCCAATATTACCGCCCTAGTATTTTCCAATAATTACTATTATTAAAACAATAATAAATATAGTTTTAATGATCCAAAGTGTGAAAGGTGAATTTTTCATATTTCTTTACGGTTTAAAGTAGCTGTAGTTAACATTTCCTTTACAGAAGTTAAAAATGATTGCATCAGAAAAAATATACATATATTTTAGTCGACTAAAACAAGACTAAAATTAAAACAAACTAAATCATGACTACATTTAAAAATAATTTTAGTCAACAGACTAAAACTAAATTAAAATGTCAAAAGTAACACTGCTGTGCATCTTCCTCCTCATCCTCAGCTCTGCAGGCAAGGATCTAAACCCAAAGAACTGCAAAGTCACTCCCATAGATTTTATCTGTTGTTTCAGTTGTAAATGGATTACAATCAGTTGTTTCCTTGTTGAAGACGCTGTCTGCTGAACACAGAAGATTTTACTGCAGATTAAACTGAGGAAGAGGAGGAAGTGAAGTTCGGTTGAGTTTCTGTTCATAAGCAATAAATAAATCATCAAGGCCTCCATCAATCATCCATTAGAATCAATTCCCTCCAACGTGTTTCTGCAACAGACAGCATCACGTGGCTCTGATTCAGAGTTATTTAAATGTGATTAAAGACTTTTATCTAAAGAAAAAACAACATGAACAGATGGAGGCGACACCGATCCGTCTGAACACTAAATGATTCATATTTCACTGTCAAGATGCTCTCAGACGGAAAGCTGAGCCAAGACTCGCCCTGGCCACTGGTGAGGGTGTGTGTGTGTGTGTGTGTGTGTGTGTGTGTGTGTGTGTGTGTGTGTGTGACTGTTAGAAACAGATGGTGACAAGATAATAAAAAGGGGTTGTAATTCTGCTCATGGACCTTTGGGGAGTCAGAATCACACCTTCAACTTTACAGAAACATTTTATAGTCTGATAAATAAATAAATCTTGTCTTGCAGCACTGAAGCGATGTAACTAGACCAGAGTACATTTAGATTTTTAAAGACGTTTCACCCATGGTTTTTTTTTCTTCAATTCAAAATTAATTAAAAAAAAATATTTAAAGACCAAGTTCACTTGTTTTTTCAATACATTTGCAGTGGTCTCTAGTATAAAGTAATGCTTTGTTAGTTGATCTTCATGGGAACAAGCTCTCACGCTCCTGTTTCAGGAAGCGGAAAAAAGCCAGATCAGGGCTGAACTGAACACGACATGATTTGGAGTCTTATTTCCTGATATGTGGACATCTCTCTTCTGATTGGCTAACAGCAACACGACTCTACCACTGACTGTTTGTTCTGCAACGTTGATGTTTTATCTCCACAAATAACACAAGCCTGAAGGAGTTCTGCTGTGTGATGGAGTTGCTAATGCTAACAGTTAGCGTCTGCTAGCCGAGACGTTCTCTGCTGTTTCCTGGATGCTAAAAAAACAACAGCCTTCTCTGTTGCAAGCCAAGATGGGTGAGTTTATGAGTGTTAATTTACAGTATGACGTAGATCTGTCAGGTTTTTCTAGTCTGAGCGTTTGTCCATTTTCTATCGATGACTAATAGGGGCGTAAGATTATTTTCCCGTTCAGACTGCATGTGAAACTCCGAGTGACCGATCACATTTAAAAAATAACAAGTAAAAACGGTTTCTCATTGAACTTGGTCTTTAAGCCACTTTTCAATGTAGAAAACTCCTCGGATGAGAAACTGTCTTCAAGAATTAACTAGTTAGATATTCACTCATCAGTGATCCTATATAACAAACGATCCAAAACATACAAGTCTTTACTTAACTTCCAGTGTCCTAAACACACTAACTTTAAAATCACTCACACACACACACACACTGCACTTCCTTTGTTAATGTAATTTTCTGTGCATCTATGCACTAACAGCCTCCTTTGGGGGTTTCACTTGTGTCAGTTCCTACTGACCTGAGGTCTGCAGCAGCCTGGCACGACCTCACCCTTTAATTTGCTGAGGAGTGATACTTCATGCAAATGAAGCACATTGCACTGATGACGAAAGTTAAAGCTGAAGGAAAGATCTCTCCTGCAAACACGCTCACCGTGTCATGACTGACCTGCTGCATGTTGGTGTAACAGGTTTAGCTGGTGACCCTAACCTTAAGACATTCGCTGCAATTGACGACTAAAGTCGTCATTTGCCTTTTTTTACGGGGCGGGCGTTGGAACGAGCCTCCGCACCGTGAGAACAAACATCACGTGTCTAAAGCGGATCTTCATCCGTGTATGTCACACATCACGTGATCAGGAAGTGGAAAATCAATGGATTACGAGTTTGTTTTAGGACGCTGCTGTGAAAAAAACGATGCGCCAACCAGAAATGCTTCTGCAGCGGCGCTTGGGCACCAGATTGTGAATGAATGGATAACGCTAGAAATACGGCGATTCTTCCTGATGTAAGAAGTGAGTCTACTCTTTCTTTTGGTAGTTTTGGCGTTTACATGATCATAGAGCACAATGTTCTGTGACTCTTCAAAAAACAGTAAAAACGCTCAAAAACGCTGGCAGTCAGGGGCTTTCTGATCAGGAAACAGCTGGCAGTGAATGAGTTAACAAGCCAGAGGTGTCTAATATAGAGAATATCCATTTGAATAAGATTTTAGTTCTGTGACGAAACAAGTAAAAATTGATTTCCTTTGAGATTCAGAGCCAATAAACTTAACATTCACGGGTCTTGAACTGCTGGGGCAGAGGTTCTGATGAGGGTCACTAAATACTGCAGTGGAGGAAATGCAGAACAAGGTGAGCGTCTTCTCTTTCTCCAAGGTTGGGCTGCAGAGGTGGCAGATCCAGGAGGAGAGCCCAGACGTCTCCTTTTTACACCTCCAAGATGTTCCCAGACCAGAGAGGACACATAATCCCTCCGTGAGTTCTGGGTCTTCTCTTCGTGGGACATCCCCAGCAAAGTTCTCCCGAGGGAGGTGAACACCTCAACTGTCTCCTTTGATCAGAGGGAGCAGTGGCGTTCATCTGTCGCTCCAACCAACAGTCACTCATGACAGAATAATACACTTTAATTCCTCCACTTGAAACCAGGACTCATTCCCAACCAGCACAGAGCATCATTCCATCTTTTTATCTGGTGGAGATCCATGACCTCAGATTTGTAGGAGGCATCAATCAGACCCGACTGGGCTGAGATAGTCAGCTCTAAAACTAAAGTCACTGGTTACATGAGCTGTGTAATTTACAGGGACGCTTATGAAGCACATAAATAAACACACTTTATTATTAACGCTACATGTGAGACTTGTCCTACCCGAGGTGACCTCCTGCACCAGGATGGGGATCTGAGATGAAAGAGTGAGGCCGTGGGAGGTGAAGTTTGGGTCTCTTTGGATCTGAACATTGAACCGGAACGGGTAATTCCTCTGATCAGAGCAGCTGGACTCCGCTGGCTTCCCATCGGCTGCAACACGATCTCTAAAGAGAACAACAACATTTTACTACAGGATTTGTGTTTCTGCACAGCTCTTCAACTCTGCTTTAAAAATATTGTTGCTCTGTATTAAATATCCATATAAACAAAAATAAATTAATCAAACTGTCACAATCGCTCCATGTGAGAGGACCAAATAACCGATCAAACCTTCACCTGCTTAAAGAGTGAGACCTGCTGCCCAGGTCTCTGGACCGTCTCAGCCATCGTCCCACCACCTGCTCCACTCGGCTGGTTTTGCGGGACGGAGAGCGGCTTCGGTCCTGGAGCTCCATTTACCTGCCACAGATCCAGAGACAGATGATTTACTCAGATAACTTATTCTCATCTGGAGCAAAACAATGAAAACAACTGGGTAAACTCAAACTGAAGGAAATAAAATCTGTGCTCTCTGGATGGAAGATGCAACACAAACATCCAGCTCAGTTCCATCTGATACAGAAGACTATAAAAACATTTAAATGATCTCTCAAAGGTGTTGAAAACAAAAAACAAACAGATTTTCCCAAAAAATGTTTATTTTTTTCTAAAAATGCTCATAAACAGAAATGTCCATATATTAGCCCCATGAAAACATGGAAAATGACCCTAAAGTGTTGTACTGTAGTTGCTACTCCAAGCCTCTGTGTGGCGCTGTAACAGAGCAACAACACAGGAGATAATGCCCCAAGCATCTGCATTATGGGGCAATCCCAGTCCCAATACTCGCACTTCCACCCTTGTGCTCCTTAATTGCACATTCCCGTCCAGGGGTGCGAGTGCGTAGGATGTCTCGATTCTCAAGTGTGGACCATGGCTCCTCCCATTTTGCACCCTTGATCCGCACTTCGCTGAAGCCCACATCAATGCAGACTTCAGCGAAGGGTATTACCCACGATCCATTGCTGCGTGGAAATTTTTAGAAAGCAGCGGAATAATGGCTCAAGAGCCCTTTCCGAAAATATGTATTTTCAAGTATTATTATCAAAATACTGACTATTCTGTTATTGTGAACATATATGATAACAATCAAATGTTTCTCTGTTGAAAGATGCTTTACATGTCTGTTGAAAAAAAACTGTTAACTGATAACGATGCCGGTGTTTATTTTTGGACACGACATGCCGGTAATTTTATCATTTGTTTTAATATAATTTAAGCAGCAAACTAGCACAAACAGCGACCAACATCCCATTTTGGAGTCGCGAGATACGACGCTGTGGTGCAGGTTGATGATGCAATGCTCACTGCCCCACTTCTGCAGTAATTCGCACACTTGTTTACTTCGTACTTGAAGCTTTACATGCACTTCTACCAAGTACACTTCGTAGTGGACTGTAGGCTGCAGTGTGGGGCCTGGGACTGGGCCTGGGTAAAGACAACAAACTAGATGGGAGAGAGAGGGGAGTGGTGTGTACGGTGTTGGGCTATGATGTCATGATTTTTCAAAATTGACGTTTTGGCTGTTTCCTCAAAAATGTAAGATTTTTCCAATCTGTAAAATAGTTTTGGGCTCCTAAAAAAGCGGTTTCATGAGGCTATAAGACTGAAATGCTTAAATGTTCCTGTGCTTTCACAAAAATGTTCCAGAGGGAGCTGCACCTAGGATCAAAACCTCTGATTTGTGGATTTGTTCAATAAAACAAATATAGTCACAGCAACAAAAAGTAATAAAATGGAAAAAAAAATCTAATTTAACTGTGTGTCTGGAATAAAGTTTGATGATGATGAGAACTTAAAAAAAAACTTTTTATATGAAACCAAAAAAAACCACCCCCCCATCCTTCCCAGGTCAAAGGCTTATCTAAACACAACCACGGGTGACAAACACATGAAATTTAAAACCACAACATTAATTATTTAGCTCTGGACAAGAAGGGTGTCAAATATAAACTGATGCAACAGATCATTCAGATCTTTGAATTTTAAATAACTTGAAAGTATTGAAAAACATGTTTTAAACTCCAGATTATTAAAAACTCAATAAGCTCCATGAATCACAAAACCTTCTTCTTTGAAAGCATCCAGTTTGGACCATCGGTGATGTCACTCGTGCAGCCTGATCGGCTCTTAGTCTGATTTATGATGGGATATCGTCTCTAATAACGATGCTCTTTCCTTCAAAAGCCTCCCGGCTGTGAAGCAGAGGGACGTCACAGAGGACAGTTAAAAGGCTGGTGGGAGACGTGTAATGGACACGGACCAGTTTGGGGTCTGTGGGGTGTTGGTAATGGGCCACCATAATGGTTTTAGCTAATGCTGGATCAGCTTACAATCGTCTCTATTAAGACCCACAGACTGGAGCAGACATTTATTTAGACAGTTATACACCATTCCTTTTGTTTTTATTTTTATTTGTACAAAATCAGATAAAACCTCTCATTGTCTCAAAGCTACAGAAATTTTATTTACTAATAAAAAAAACAATATATTTAGATTTTTTTTAAATTTCATATGTTTTTTTGGTTATTTGTTATGTTTTTTTGATACTATTGTACCTATTCTTGTTTTCATCCCTGTTATTTTTATTGGCAAACCTATGAAACATCCATCCATCCATCCATCCATCCATCCATCCATCCATCCATCCATCCATCCATCCATCCATCCAAATTAAAAATCATTCCAGTTATATAAACATCATTCATCACCTGCAGCCAAAGTGCAAATATAAATAATTTAAATACTAGAATGAATCATTTTCCCTTAATTTCTTTGTTTGGTAGCTAAACATCTCATAAACCACCAGACAGATTTTATGGGAGACATATTATGACTTATATTCTTAAGTTATAATAATTTTATTGTTGATACAAAATGTGTTTATGAAGTTGTTTTGCACAAAATTCCTCACAGAAAGCAATTTCAGCAGTTTTATTCTTGAAAATTTCAGTACTTTCCAGAATGAGCCGTTTCAGGGCTCTGCCATTATAAGAAATTAAGCTGGATTTGGCCACGCCCACCCACTCAGGCTGCTATAAGCTGAGAAGCTCCAATATCCTTGAGGGGTTTGAAGTTGAGCTGCTGCTCCTCCAGAAACTCTCTCTTGCACATGAGAGGTGGTTCTAATAATAATAATAATAATTCATCGGACATAAATAGCGCTTTGTTAGGACACTCAAAGACGCTGCATGCACTCACACATTCACACACTGCTGATGATGGTAAGCTACTGAGTAGCCACAGCCGCCCTGGGGCGGTCTGACAGAAGCGAGGCTGCATTTTTGCGCCATCGGCCCCTCTGACCACCACCAACAGAGGCAATTCGGGTTAAGTGTCTTGCCCAAGGACACAACGACGGCGACAGACCGAGCGAGACGCGATCCCGCGACCTTCCGATTGTGGGGCGTCCACTTAACTCCTATGCCACCGTCTTCTATATTCCCCATTTGTGATGTCACAAACGGAGAAAATAGGCTTGTTTTAGGCACCTAAAGCTACTATAGCAAATCTACAAAACAAGATAGCTTAAAACATTGTTTTTATGCCTCTTAGCAACGTTCTAACATGTTATAGCTATAAATATTAGTGGGGTTAAAAAAGTGAAAAAAAAAAAAAAATGAAGTGGTTCTATTGCATTTGTCTAAAAACCTCAGCCAAAAACATGGCTTGGTCCAAAACCAATGATTGGACGATCCAGTTGTCTGTCTCACTCAGTGCGTTTACATGTGCATCAGAAAACCAAACTGTTGCCCTAAAAAGACTCATGCCATTTTTTTAATGCATGTAAACGCGTTAGTCTGGCTGAAGGTGAACTGGTTCTAATCGGGCTGAAGCACCCAGATAATGCGGTAGCAATCCGAATTCATTCTGCATGTAAACGGGTCAGCCGAACTGAACCGATTGGATGCTCGCGTTCCGGAAGGCTACTTGGTGCCCTACACATGGTGCATGATGCATGTTGGCAGAGCACTGGCAACTGATACAGAACTAAAATTTCATGTGGTAGTAGCTAAGAGTCATTCACGTAATTATATTCAAACAAATAACAGATCATGCAAATGTGACATTGCTCAAAACAAGTATTTTTCAAGGTTAGGAAAACATGAAAGGTGGCATTTTTGCATAACTTTAGCTCTTTAATTTGGAGTTTAGCCAATAAAACGACACGCAAACCTCTTCTGAGAGTCAGGTAAACACTAAAACCTTATATCACGTTACCATCTCTGACTTAGAACCAGAAACTCTGTTTATACGCAATAACGTGGAGTCATCTCACCGTGAATGATGAAAAAAGAGAAACAATGAATAAATGGATGAGAAAATGAATGAATGACTAATTTAACTGAGCTATTCTTTAATCATTCATAGGTCAGATTTAGATGGAGTGGTTGGATGAATGAGGAAGAGGAGTAGATGAAAATAGAGCCGAACAAAAGGGATGAATGAAGCTGAGCACAGCAGCAGCGTAGTGGTGCAGAGATGATGGATGCATTCACGGCTCGAAGAAAAAACGAGCATCTGAGGAGTGATGGATTAATGAATGAGTGAATGATGTGATCATTTCAGCTGATTCCCTCACTGAGCAGCTGCAGGAGGAATCTCCCTGCAGACACGCTGATATAAAAGCGTTAGCACTGTCCATTAGAGGAAACAAAAGCCAGGATGATTAGATGAGCAGAGAAACAAAGGAAACAGTCAGATGAACGAGGGCGACAAGTGTGATGGAAAGTGAGAAAAAGAAGGCCTTACAGCTGATTATAATAGAAAAACATGTTTTAATTATGAATATGTTGACCATTACTTTGATTAATTAACATGAGTACTCATTAAGTTGGAATATACTGAATCTACAGCTGCTGAAAACAGACGAGGAAGGTCTAGAATACACCCAGAAAGCATCATCTGTGTTGACTTTACTAAACTTTTCCATCCTTATACTTGTTTGGGTTAGGGTTAGCCATGAAGCAGCCCCTTGATCTAGGGGGCGCTCTTATACCTGCTATATGGCTGTTAGCTGTAATGCTAGAAGTTAGCATTTACAGTTCGCTGATTGTCAATTAAAAACACAAGAAGAAGAAAAAGAAGAAATTAGCTTTTTCTGTTGGCATCTTGGCAGAGCCTGGAAGTAAAATTAAGAGAGTAATGTCTTTGGAGGAGAAGCAAAGAGCTAAACCCAGAGTGAACATCAGCTACAAAATCACGGACTGATGGTGAATTGCATGGCTTTGATGCTACTGGACTTGTAAGTAATACTATATTTTGTCCAACAGTGTGGATGTTTTTACTTTATTGTTTATTTTAGTATTAGTTGGCTCATGTTAGCGTTAGCTTGTTGTTAGCGCTAGCTACAGCAGGTTGCAGCAGGGTTGTTTACGGTAGTTTTAATTCCACTTTCAACCAGTAAGGTAGAGGAGCAGGAAACTCCTCTGTCTAACTTTACCTGGTGCCCCTCTCTTCTTTTTTAATTATTATATGATGACTCACGACTACCACACAGAGAAAACCCGTAGAATCTGGCTTGCAGAGTTGGCTGCAATGAGGAAAATCATAGTTCAAAGAGGGAAACCACTTAACTTGTTTTCTGTCCACTGGCTTTGAGTATATATGGACATCGTCTATATGGAACTATCATCAGCAAGGATCAATAATGCAACTTCAAATACCACGGCATCCTGGATGGACTTAGTACATAAGAGACTACTTTTGGATTAACAATACGATAGACTGCTGGGTGGACACTGGGGAAGGAGTGGGAAGTGTGGGTTTGGGGGTTAAATATTATGTTATAAATGTGAAGGTTGTTCATGAATATGAAGTACGTTAAGTTCTACATGTTCGTAATAAAAAATATAATGACAAAAAAATGTGGCCCAAAAGCCATTTGTGTCCCTTGGAGTGGACTTGTGTATCTACAAAGACATACAGCTCTTTTCTACAAAAACCCAAATATCTTCTTAATGTCATTAAAATATTCTGTGCTTGATGTACGTTTGTCAAAATGTTAAAGTTCAAAATATAATGATTTTCTCATTCTTTAATAAAAAAAAAATAGTATTTTTCTCAAATGGTTTGGACACCTTTGGCATAAATAGTATCAAATGTTTATTCCATTTCATGTTTATATGTCAAACATCTAATTTTACAAAAAAATGTACCTTATTAACAAATGCTACACTTAGTAAAAGAAAAAGAAAATATACAATAAGACAAATTTAGCATATTTTCATGAAATAAAAGAAACAAATAAATCTAGACCAACTTAATTTGTATAATCAAAAGAATTTTTTAGTAACGTTCAGAGCAAATAAATAAATGAAACCTTATTTCTGCTCAGTTGATCGGTCACATGAAGAAAACCTGGACAGAAAATGCTGCTATTAAAGCAGAGAAGAGTCTTCCAATTATATTGTTTATGTAATTTTTTAGTGATGCGAGTGCTGAGTGACAACAGCTTAAGTACATTATCCACCCATCTGTCTTCTCTTTCTACTCTCTGCCTCTCCTTCCCTCCTGTTAGACCCGCGGTACTTCCTGTTTCACATCTCTCCCTTCACATTCACTCAGCGTATCTCCCTTCAGTCACTCCTCAGGTTACAGAAACAACCCAGATGAGTATTTTTATTTGTTAGGGTCAGAATATTCACACTAGAGCTGTATCATGTAGAAAATGGCAACACTCACAAAGAAGCTTTAGTTTACTAGTTCCAGATGTTAAAGATCTGATGTTTTAGTATATTTGCAGAGGTCTCTAGAAGGAATGAATGCCTTGTAAGTCGTACTCTGGGGGAAAAAAGCTCAGATGCACCAGCTGTTTGAGGACGTAGGAGTCAGCTGGAGGTAGAAAGTGGCAGCAGACTGCAGGATTTGGAGATTTAGTTCCTGATATTCAGACATCTTGCCTCTGATTGGCTAACAGCAATGCGACTCTACCACTGACTCAGTCTGCTTTGCAACGTTGATGTTTTATCTTCACAAATAACTCAAGCCAGAAGGAGTTCTGCTGTGTTTTGAAGTTGCTAATGCTGACAGCCATCTTCTTCTAGCTAAGACTTTCTCTGCGGTTTCCTGGATGCTAAACCAACAACAGCCTTCCTCGTCATAAAGCTAGAGCTTTAGCATTTATCTCAGTGATTGTTGAGTTAAAAACCTGACCAGTTTTAGATTTGACACTACTCTGCAGCCCTCTACTGATACAAAACCGCTCTTGAAAGTTTTGTGGAGCGGGTAGGTGCCCTATAGGGGAGCTCTTATACCTGTTTTATGGCTGCTAGCTGTAATGCTAGCGGTTAGCATTTTAACTTCGCCGCTCGTCAATAAAAAGCAAAAGAAGAAGTTTGCTTTTTCTGTTGGCATCATGGCGGAGCCTGGAAGTAAACGTAAGAGAGTAATGTGTGAACATCGGAGCGGCCTACGCTAGTTTGAGGGAGCTAAAGGAGGCTACAAAATCACGGACTGATGGTGACCTGGCTTTGTTGTTACTGGACTTGTAAGTAATAATATTTTTGTCCAACAGTGTGGATCTTTTTACTTTGTGGTTTATTTTAGTATTAGTTGGCTCATGTTAGTGTTAGCTCGTCATTAGCGCTAGCCACAGCAGGCTGCAGCAGGGTTGTTTACGACAGTTGTAATTCCACTTTCAACCAGTAGGGTGGAGGAGCAGGAAACTGCTCTGTTACTTTAAAATAAATACACAACAACACACCAAATGTTTCTTCTTATTCCATAAATACATTTTCCTCTAAAGCAGCTGTGATTGAATAAACACATCAAGTACAAGCCCTGCAAATCAAATCAGCCATAACAGCAAAGCACTTCTTATTCTGCAACCACAGCATTCAAGATCACAGATCAAGAAAAGAAATGTCAGCTTATTTTCTGAGCAGGTGTAATAATAGAGCAGCTGGAAACCCTACACTGTAACCCCCTCTCATATCAAACAGCTGGTGTCACATGATGTTTTAGATTCTGAGCAAAGACACAAACGTGCGTTTCCCCTTAAAGAATTCAAGAAAAACAAAACATATATACATAAAAATGACAATATATATATATAAGTTATAGTTGAGTAAAACTGATATTTAGTCATATGTAGATGCTTTTCTGACACATATTCGTATGGTTTCAGACGTAAATGTGCTGATAGAGCTCAAAATGATTGGACAGCTTTTTTCTGTGACAGGTGGTGAAGGTTTGTCAAAATCCAAATCAAGCACAATCAGAGATAGCATTCATGACTTTCCAAAACCTTTTACACATTTATAAACCTCAAAGATCTTCTCAAAACATTAATATAAATGAATGTTATTGTGCACTGCTTCATGTGTGGCCAAAAAAAGCACCAGCAAAAAGTTCTTGACCTAAACAGAATCAGCCCAGCTCTGGCTGCCACAGCACACGGACCTTACGCCACACAAAGATGGATATAAGTCCATCAGTTTTAAAGATGAGCTGAAATTTTCATGGTGCTAGCAGAGAATCATTCACAGCACACATTCTGATAGATTCTGCAAGATCTTGTATTGCTGCCAAATATTTTTGAACAAAAGTAATATTAATTTGCCATTTGACCAAAGCAACTATAACTCCATAGCCTAGATATCTAGCCAAAGCAAAAGTGATTTTGCTCTGCATGCCGATCTAGCTGCGCTCCATTGTAGCCGTCTTGAGGCTTGCCAATCACAGCGCTCTATCGGTTTGGTGGGCGGGATGATGCAACGGAGCAGAACAACAAAGATGGCGTTGGCTTGTTTGAAACGACTTTGGCATCCACTTTGGACTATTTAGACTTGGGCTTTTCTTTGAGTCAAGGGCAGATAGAGGTACTTAAGTCCTTTATTTAGAAAAATAATGTATTTGCATCTTCTTTGATGGTGTATGATGGACCGCCCCGTTGACTGACATCCGTAGCGGTGAGTACGTTGCGTTGTTCCTTGTCCACTAGCATGTGGAGACAGTTTGAAAGACAATCAGATTCCGCCCCATGACTGAGCTCTGTCTATGTGTCGTGGCCAGACTGTATATTCACATATATAGGATGGCTCGTCATAACTCCATCGTTTCTAAACATGAGATTGAAAACAGTTTCTTGCTGTTTTATCTAAAACATTCATCTAACTAAGCACCAGTTGCTACTGCGACATGCTGGCCTCCCTCTTTAGGTCCTAACTCACTCAGACTATTGTTCTCTACCATCCCATTATTGATCATACAACCTTTTTTCTACTTTGTCCCTTTCTTTGGTTTGTTTATTAGATTATTATTCATGTCGGAGCAATCAGATTTCTCACAGCCTCTCATCAAAACAAACACAGAAATGAAGCTAGAAGAGAAATCACTCTCCTTTTAAATTATAACATGACTTATTTAAGTATAAAGTCTTAAATTTAGACATAATGAAAAAACCAACTGATTGGTGGTCATGTTTTTGTTCCTAAAAAGAATTATTTCATTTTATTTGTTGAGTTTATGACACACTAAACATAATTTTTCTGACGTCACAGGCATGAAAGAGTGAAATAACAGTGATTTAGTAGTCTGAGCCATGGTGGCATTAAAAAGGAAAAGGACATGTTTATTTCTAGAAACCAAAGTAATGTTTCCCTGTTCAAAAGGTTAATGTCTACAAATGCAGCATTTGTTGTCTTTCTCTATGTGTGAGAACGTTTACAAAAAGAAGGACAAAGGAGGAAAAGTGATGGATGCACATGAGCAGCTAATTTATTATGCATCAGTATTCAAAAATTCTATAATCTGCAATTTAAAGGCAGCATGCTGCGGTTGCAACACTTTTAGCATCCATAGAGCAACATAAAAGACTAAGAATCAGTTCCTGGTTCACCAAAAGCTTCCAGACAGGTTCAACGTCATCTGTTCAACTGATGCAAACCAAAGAAAAACATATACAATACTGGCTGTTTCATTTATTTACAAACTCATCTGTTAAAACATTTCTTAATGAGTTTCTACTCTCTGGTTGTGATCTACCTTCATGTTTCCTTTTCTGATGTTCGTATAATTTTATATCCTCCTTTCCGTTTTTCCCCGTCTGATAGAAAACTGCTGCAGGAAAGAGTCGTCTCTGCCAGAGTTGTTGCCTTTTTGTTTATTGCTGAGACAGGAGCGGGGCAGTATAACAAATGCTGCAGAGAAACACACACACATGCATACACACACACACGCACGAACACACACGCACACACACACTGCCTAATGGAGCTGCAGCAGCACTTACTGTTTATCCCACACGGCCCACACTCTTTCTCTTGTGTACATTTATTTGTTCACATTGTCATTATTTCTGTGCACATTTTCCTCTCATATTATTTATTACACCGTGTCGTTTTACATTTTTAAACCTGTATTTTGTATTTTTCTGGTCCATTCTTCTCACTTTCCCTTCATCTCCCTGCAGGTTTATGTAACGCTGATACAGCTCACTGAGAACAGCAGCAAATCTGGGCTAAAGCAGCAGCAGGAGGCGGAAACTTTGGACGGATTAAAAATGACAAATAAACCCAACTGCAATAAAAACAATAGATCAGATTTTAATAAAACATTTAACACTGAAAAGTCCTGACATAATGAGATTATTTAGACTAAAGCTCAGTGATAAAAGAACACTTGCAGGTAAAAAAGTGATGTGATTTTCATATTTCACAGTTATTGTGACTCCTCCAACTGTGAGACGGGATGGGAGAGAACATGAGGGTGAGCAGAGGTGAAGAGGTCTGCTGCAGGCTAGTAACATAAATAACACTAAACACAAACTTATAGCAGAACGCGTCCCAAGCTACATCTGTGATTAGTGAAGACAACTGTTCAGGAAGGTTTGTTTATTGACAAAAATATGCTATGAACTGAAGAATCAATAAGTCTAATCAAGGAGGAAGAGAGGTGGCGTTAGCCTTGTTTTCAGCCAACTCTTCCTCATAAATCAGCAGAGAGGCATGAGTTTATTAAAGCCCTTGTAGCTGGATGCACAGATATATACGTTCTGCTGTAAAACATAATAAAACACCTGCTTATGTGAAGCTTTAGTAGAAAAAATATGTTTTCCTGAAGACCTTTAACTCTGTGTTAAAGCAACAAAACAACAGAGACTTCAGCATCATCACTACCGTCATCTTCATCACCGTATCCATCATCATCATCATCACCACCATCATCATCACCATTACCATCATCATTACCATTACCACCATCATCATGATCATAACCATTACCATCACCACCATTACCATCATCATCATCACCATCATCACCATTACCATCATCATCATCATCACCATTACCATCATCACCATCATCATCATCATTACCATCATCATCATCATCATCATCATCACCACCATCACCATCACCACCATTATCATCACCACTATCATCATCATCACCATTAGCACCATCATGTGAACAAACCACACACATGCACGCACGTACAAGTGCAGCTCATCATCATCATCATCATCATCATCATCATCACCACCATCACCATCACCATCATCATCATCACCATTATCATCACCACTATCATCATCCTCACCATTACCATCATCACCACCATCATCATCATCATCATCATCATCATCATCACCATTACCATCATCACCATCATCATCATCATCATCATCATCACCATTACCATCATCACCATCATCATCATCATCATCATCATCACCATTACCACCATCATGTGAACAAACCACACACATGCACGCACGTACAAGTGCAGCTCATCATCATCACCATCAAGAGGTTAATCAACCAGATTATGAGACAATTTTAGGTAAAAATGTGGGACAAAAAGTTTTTCAAATGTGTGATAAAATATAATCCAGAAAAATAAAAACTGAAAAACAAATATATATGAAACAGATCTAACAAACTTCCAAAATGTGAAAGTAAAGTGATGAAATGATATAACTGTAATGTCAATCTGAACCATTCACCTTCAAATCTAAATGATACACTCAGATATATTCTTAAATCTCAGAAAATAAATACTGAACCACAATCACAACCATCAAAAATTTTCACAGCTAAACAAAAACATGTCAGATGCAGTTAAAACATCCAATCGTGGCGTTTTAAGGAACAAGATTAACTATAATGAGATTTTTCTGCAGGTTACAGATGCCAACCATGCTGGTGGTTTCCACATATATTTAATAAAAGACACGAGTGAGTATCTTTGTGTTGAAACACAAGATGACTTCCTTCATTTGCATAAGGCTGAAAACTCACATGCAGAGACGCACACAGAGCTGCTAAATGGGATTAAGGAGTGTGTCTGCAGGCTCTGACAGAGAGGCTGCACGTCACTCCTGCTGAGGCAGATTAGACGGAGCTTCACTTCAACCTTACATGTCTGTTTAGGATAAAAGACCATAAACAAACACACACACACACACACACACACACACACACACACACACACACACACACACTTCATTTTACTGCCTGTCTCATTTTCACTTTTATCCCACTCACTTCTAAATCCTCTAATCCTGTTGGATGTTTTTGTGAACAAACCAGACGCATGCATGCACACACACACACACACACACTCCTGTCTCATATTAGTATCTGGAAAAGCTCACACACCTGCTACCCTGCCCTGCGTATCAGGGCTCGTCCAAGGCACCGTTCACACTTCTGCTCGTCCATCGTCCCGCTGAGGAGGACCCAGATGATGGATCTTCATCTCCTGAGGACAAACACAACATCATGATGAGTTGTGAGGAGGAGCTGAGGTGCTCTTAGAGAGGCGAGGGAAGTGAACAGAGGATGCAAGCTTCCAGTCAATAAATTATCAGTCATTTCTTCACAGGCAGGAAGGAGGAACATGTGAGAAAGAACGTCGAGGTTAACAAGGCAGGGATTAGAAGACTAGAGAGGCAACGTTGGACAGCAGGACTGAGAGGTGACAGAAAAAAAGAGGAGAGAATAAAGGGAGGATGTGCAGACAGACGAGTGGAGCTCCATCCCAGCAGGAGGAACGTGGCTGCCTGGGCTGCTGGGTGTTTGTGGAGTCCCACTTCTTCCTGCTCTGCTCCACCATCCATATTTAATGAGACCTTTACAAAGCCCTGAGAAAAGAGATGCTGGGAACTCTTCCTTCCTCCCACCGCTGCCTCCATGAAAACTTCTCCCTCCTCAGATCTCACTTCTCTTCTTCTGATTCCTGTTTATCTTTGAAGCTGAACTCTTTCCTGTCAGGCTGGAGTGTTGCAACCTTCTTTATAATGAAGTTGGACATAATCAAGTGTATCGTGAACAAATGATGTGCTGCCTTTACTTCCACTTTAACAATGGCTTCAGGAGGATTTGAAGGTTTCTGTCGTTTGAGTTTGTGTCTGAGACAGAACGCCTCCTGCATTAATTATGTAGCCGTTTCTCAGTACCGACAACTAACAGGCATAGTACACACCCACACACAACAAAAGCAGGTTTATAACAAATTAAATAAAAAACACAAATTTAGATTTTTACAGAAATGTCCACTCAGCTCTCCCTGTCTAAATCAGTCAGGAATAAACTTTACATAATATTTATTTAGCTTTATCTCAGATTTTATTAAGATTAAAGATGAACACAAAAATCATTTACTGTTCAGCTTCGTTGATGGTCCACCATATCTGAAGCCAGAAAACATAACAGGTGTTTTTGTTCTTCCTTAATAAAAACAGTATTTTACTTTAAAATTTCTATTAAAAATATTAATCTGCCTTTTTTTAGAGATGCTCGTTATTGGCTTTTTTACCGATAGACCGATATTGTCTAACTCTTAATTTCCTATACTGATATTAACTGATACCGATATATGCTGTCCCCCTTTCTAAAAACGAATACATTTTATGTTACTAACATCCCATACCTCCTAACATGCATGCTTACATTTTCTGTGCAAAATGACAACTACTTCAATTTAAGTTAGTAGAAAAGTGTTTGTTAATCTAAATCTAATTTTTAAAAGTCAATCAATAACTTTAGCTAATGAGGTAAAATTCAGCCATTGTTATATTGCAGAAGCTAAACATCAGTTTGAGGGCCACAGGTGGCCCACAGGCTGCCCTTTGGACACCCCAGATGTTGGCCATTGCCTTCATGCTGCTGATGCAGACCCATTAAAGCCACTTTAGAGTCTGGTGCATTGATTTCACTTGAAGTAAACTCGTTTTTTTCATTATTTCTCTGCTCCTGGTTGAGTGGTTCACTCTTCCCCGCAGAAACAATCCAGTTAGCGGTGTGACCTCACACGCACACACAAACACACAAACAAAGATGGTAATGCGTTTCACCTGGTGACCTTTGGAGGAAGAGGTCAGACTGAAGTAGTGTTTGTGTCAGCACACGCGTGTTTGATATTCTAAAACCAGAAGTGGAAAATTGAACACAATTACTCACTGATTTGTGAAACACTCTCTATCCATTTATCTACGGCTCAACGCTTCAAAATAAGAGCACCAGAATAGCGATTGTGACCTGCGTTCACAACACGTCACCAGATTTCTGTTCTGACTATTTTCAGCCGGTGCGACCGGCTGATTGGCTGCTTCGGATGTTCCTGCTGACGCCTCATTGGTCTGACTGTGTTCAACCTGTAATTGATCAGAGTAGCTGCACCTGTGGGTGCAGCAGAAAAGGCTGCTTCAGGAGAGATCAGGGTGGCTGAAGAGATCACCTTTGGGGAGCTCCTGGCTGTGTGGCATGTTTGTGAGGCCTTAAGGCCGATTTTTATAAAATACACTTAAAACTCTAACCATATGTCCAGGCCTCCTATTTATGCTGCGGTCCCACGATCCGGGTCGTAACGGTCTCCACATAACCTAACGAGCATATTAGGAAACACGTTACTAATGCTGTGTTCGATTTACCTCGGAAGTTGGAACTTGGAATGACGTCACACCTGAGTTAACAGCGTTCTGGTTGTCGTAGTCGGAATTCCAATATGGCAGCGCCCTCGAAAACTGCTGTTTAGGTAGCTCACAACGAATACAGATGACTAATAAACAACACTTTTAGTTTGTTCAGCTTAGAGATGCAAGCACTACACGCATCATTGATCTTAAACGCACTCTTATGTGTGTCTTGTAAAATAAACACATTTCAACCAAAACTTACTGTTGTTGATATGGAGAGCTGCCATCTTGGATCTCGAGGTCGGAGTTCTGAAAAACTTCAGAGTTTCCGACTGGGAGTTCCGACTTTGCGGGACGTTTTATTTGATTTTTCCTACTCGGAAGTCGGGATTTCCGAGCTCTGAGGACAAATTGAACGCACCATTAGTAACGGACTGGCCGTTAGCTTGGTCTGGTTGGAACTAATCTCAATTTCTCCTAACTGAAGTTGTTCACAGAGCTATATCTGCACACTTCTGCTCTCGGCCAGTTAACCCAAAGAATTTATTTACTCGACTTAAAATTTTTAATTTTGAAGGGTTTCCAAGAAAAAGCCGCTGACTTTACTGGGATTTTATTTAAGTGTAAACTCTCACACATGCTGGCTGTGACACTGGGAGCTTTCACTGGTTTCCATTAACGACAGCGATGCCTGCTCTGAGTTCCATACATCCTCTGAGTCACAGGTTTATTCTTACATCAGCATCGCTGATCGCTCCGTCAGGCAATCATTGATGGTTAAATAATGACAGTTTCTGTGTAATTTAAAAAGGAGAAACTGAAACTAGTTTGATGTGTAGACTTCACAATTAACAGTTGCTGCTTTGATCTCATAAATGCAGATTTAAAAGCTCACCAGGCCAGCATGAAGCTGCAGGAACAAAAAGAGAAGGTTTCCTGAAAATCCTTCAGAAGTAAAAACCCATAAGTGAGCTCGGCTACATTTAAAATGATCAATGCAATTACTTAAAAATAATCATTAGAATCCTGAAATGATTCTAAACTGTTGCAAAGAGCCGGCTCAGTCTGAATTAAATAAGGCATAAATTACTTTATCAAATCAGCAAATGGAGAAAAAGCTTAACGTAGGAGTCCTCGGCTAGAGGAAGCTGGGTCTGACGACAATATTTATCGTTCATTACATCTAGAGATGCATTTCACTAGAAACTGAAAGATGAATAAGTAGATTTAATGAGGTAAAATAAGCTGTGCATCACAGAAAAACAACCTTACAGCTGAGTTTCCAATACTGAGTCGTCATGAAGGCCACTGACCTGAGTCCTGGTTCAGTCATACAAACAAAACAAATACTTGTTTTTTTTAGTTGTGACAAAATATGATCTGTCAGCTGGTTTATTTCACTATGAAATAAAAATAATTCATTTTATTTTGTTTCTTTTATCCAGTAACCGTCTCATGTTGGAACTCAGCATCGTTACGTAAAACGGGTTCTGTGGTATCAGAGTACTTTTACAAGTACACAGCCATATCAGGACGTCCCTCCAATAAAATGTTTAATAGTTTTATGTATTTTCCAAACAACTAAGATTAAAAAAGGCTTCTAAACATATAAAAGCTGCAATTTGGATGTAAAGATCTCATTTCCAGTAAATAATCTGAGCTTTAGAACTATTTATTATTATTTACTGAAGCTTTTTATATTGTTACCATCAGTTTGAGACGTTCAGAACCAGCAGCTTTAACTTGAGAATCTTAGATAAAAGCTGGAGTCAGAAATGATGTACGGCCTCTGATGAGACACCAGCTCTGAAAGCGCTTTAAGAGCTATTTCTGCTGCTGTCAGGACACACTTTAATCAGGTGTTTGTGTCTGAAGCCAAACCTGGCCCCAAGTGCCGTCTATACGGTAAAGGAGATTATGGCTTGACCTAAACCCTCTGAGACAAGTTGGTCCTGAGGTTATGAGTCATTATACTGTAACGAACGAGTGAGGGGAAACTTAGGGTGTCTTTGGTGTTTCAAACATGCTGAGAGTTTTCTTAATAGGAGTTATTGTTCAGGTTAAAGGTTTAAAACTATTTTAGATCAATTTTATGATGTTAGACAGCAACATGAGCTGGAGGGTTCAAGACACTAAAGCAGAGATGCACAGATTCTGGTTCTGAGAGCCGTTTCCATTTCTTTCAATTTACCAGAATCCAATACAGTCAAATCAACTGGCTTCCTCATTTTCTGACCTGGTGTCTCCAGCAGTCACCATGCATTAGGTGGTGGACACCCTGGACAGGTCTCCATCACAGGGACAACCCACCAATCACACAAGGGACAATTTAGGGTTGCTAATTTACCTAAACACACATGTTTTTGGTTTGTGGGAGGAAACCAGAGAAAACCAACGCATCCATATGGAGAACATGCTAACCCTATGCAGAACAGCTGCAACCGGGATTCGAACCTGCAACCTTCTTGCTGCAAGGCAACAGTGCTTCCAACTTTGTCACCATGCAGCCATGTCAAATCAAAATGATAATTCTGGATGCAGAAACAGGATTTGTTACTATAGCGATGGTGAGTTCAGGACAGGAGCGGACTGGGACGATGATTCAGCCCTGGAATATCTGCGTCTCCGTCCGTGTGCATTAGCTGGGGTTCTCCGAATGGGGAGGAGGCAGGACATTGCTGCAGTCTGCTCCATCCTATGACAGGGTTAGGGTTAGGGGGGGTGGGGGGCAGCACCGACAGCAGCCAGGAGCTCATCCACCCCACAGCAAATTGTCCATTCTGGAATTTTCCAGGACTCACAAATGTCCAGTTCGCCTCTGGTTCACGATCATGGTCAGTTTCTGCAAAGGTGCGTTCATGGACCAAAAAAAACAAAAGAGCACATTTATGAGATTCAGACTGGCCAAACACTAATCAGCCTGATTCCGATCAACAGCTGATTTTTGTTTTCCATCAGACAAAGTGACCTGAATTAATTTAAAAGTCCTATATCATCCAAAGTCAACTTTTTGGAGCCTTTGACTATGTTATATTGTTATTTCCTCATGAAAACACCCCCAAAGCAGTTTTTGGATTCATGCATGCATTATGCTCTCTTAGCTTCAGCTTCTGCTAAGCTATTGCAAACGGTAAAATCTGGAACCTTCCTCAGACTGTAAACACTAACGGCCACTCTCTCCGTGTAGCTAGCAGGCAGTTTAATCTCCACAGTTGTGAAAGAGGGATTTCTTTCTTATCTAACGCTTCTTGTTGTGAGTTTATTCCCAAAATATTTCAAAAACCACTGGATGTATTTAAATGAAACTCTTAGAAAGTATTTGTTATCTACTGGTCAACGTTTGGGGTCATCTCAATCCAACATGGCCACTCATCGTCACTCATTTCAGGAGAAAAAATGGCTCCAACTCAGTCCATTTTACAGATATGGTAAAATGATAAATTGCCTGTATTTGATATAGCGCCTTCTAGAGTCCTAGAACCCCCCAAGGTGCTTTACAACACAATCAGTCACCCTAGTGATGATGAGCTATAATGTAGCCACAGCTGCCCTGGGGGGCACTGACAAGAAGTGAGGAGCACAGGCACCACCAGCAGGCAAGGTGGGTAAAGCGTCTTGCCCAAGGACACAACAGCAGCATTCTCTGCCAGGAGCAATCTTACAACCCTCTGATTACTGGACAACTCGTTCTGCTGCCTCCCTGATATTTGGTGTGATAGAAGCTGAGAGTCATTCACAAGTTTAGTGCTATGAGATCAGGGGCGGAAGCTGCGTGAAACAGCCAAACAGCTGCAGATCCATCATTTCTCTAATAGGCTGAAACCTGTGCAGGTGTGGACTGGTAGACCATGTTTGTTGCACAGAGCTTGAAACAAAGATACACGACTTTCCATTTTTAAAAGAATAAGCATACAGCATTAGTCAGCTCTAAAAATAGCCCTTCAGAAACCAGCTGGTCCTATTCTCCTGTTTCAGTTCTGGGAGTCACTGCTAACGTTGTCTTGGTGTTTTTGCACAAGACACAGTTGGATGCTGGCACAGTGCACCTCCTCGCTATGCAGGTAACATCAAGCATCATCACTGAATAGATGAAACATTGCAAACAGCACTTGTGGAGGCTGAAGTGATGCGGCAGGAAAGAAAACAGCACCTAAAGCTGCATCCTGCTGTAAGGTGAGTACGTGTGAGGTTGTGCAGTGATGCATCAGCAAACACACACTTCACTGTTTGCACTAATACTCCGTTCATGAATTCTTCAGCAGCTGTGGACGAGAAAATGACTGACTCATTAGCTGTGAGAGCAGCCTGGTAATGTCTGAGTGTCTTTATCTATTGACTGATCCTAACTCCTTCCAGTGCTTTCCAAACAGAATCAGGTCTAAGCTGGAAGGAAATCCACCTTAACAAGCTGCCTCTTCCTCTTGGTGCTCATCCCCTCTTCATCACTAGACTCAGGTGGATGTGAACAGGAACATTTGTGAATGAAAGACGATTTTACGCCTAAAGCAGCTGCCGTTTTATGGGAAATCAACGGATGTTGTTGTTTTTATTATGTTTTGTAATTTAGTTCAAACTGGGCTGATAAGCAAAATAATCTGTCATTTATCTAAACTAATAAGCAGAATAAATGATGCAATAATAAGAACTTGAGTGTGAATTAAGGCTGGTTTAATTTATATAAGATAAAATAATAAATAATCTCACCCTGGAAATCATCGTCATCTTAGAAATAAACAGTCTCCACAGCTGAGGATCTATTTTAGCACTGATTCTTCAGTCTAGTTGACTAAACGCTAATAAAACGTAAAGACGTTACCGAGCAGCGGCTCTGTTTGGTCTAATCCCCTCTTGAGCTCAGGGCGGACCGTCCCGACCGTCCACAACTTGCCGAAGCCACGCACAGACCAGCCGCACCTTCCCGGGACAGCGGACAAGTCAATTAATCCACATCACCTGGAGCTTCCAGGGTGCACGCGGAACCCGGAAATCCCGACACAGATCAAAAAGGTGCGGTTGATGGTCCTCGCGCAGGTCCCCCTGGGTGCAGGTGAGCGCGTGATGCGGACGGACGAAGTCAGTGCACGCAGCTTAGCGCCGATAAGCTCCTCAATCAACTGTCCCGTCCCTCTCTGAGGCTGCCTCCCTTTCTTACTGACATGCACGGGGCGCGCGCGCAGCACACACACACACACACACACACACACACACACTATATATATATATATATATATATATATATATATATGGTTCAAATCTCATCAGCTTCTTTTCTGCATGGAGTTATCGTGTTCTCCCCATGTATGCGTGGGTTTACTCCCGGTGCTCAGGTCCCTAAACTACAACTAAAGCAGACAGCATCTTATATTATTCTAATATTCAAGAATTATAGATCAAATATGCCAGTTTAGAATTATTATAAGATTGTCTCTGATTTCTTGAGATCTTCTCAAAACCCAGTTAGTGTTTTTTGTATATAAAAGAAGATAAAAACAAACAAAAATACCTTAAATAGGCTTCTGTCGCCTCCTTGTGGCAGGAAGGCTTCACTACAGTGCAGTACAGTACATATATATGTGTGTGTGTGATGATCAGCTGCTTAGTAGAACATACAACTGAAACTCAAAGACTTAGACTCTGGTGCAAAAGTTCATTTATTTCAATAATCCAACTTAGACTGAGAGACCATCTAAAGGCTCAGGAACCCTTTGCAAGTGTTTTGGATCATTAGAAAACTGTGTTTCTTGTAGTTGTTTAGCAAGTTAGACCAACTTATTCTGACCCATCAACCAATAATTAAGTCTAAAGGTTGCTAAATTGTTATGAATCACTTAAAAGGCCTATGAATCTGACAGTTTAATAGATATCGAGTTAAAATCTTGAGTGGTCGTAGCTGAGCATCGTCCTCATCACACACTCAGTTTGGACTCCACCCTGTTTCTTTTATTTCACATTCATCCTCTAAGATCAACCATAACAAACACAAACACGGCTACAACCCTCGAGCTTTTACAGACATTGAAATAAAACAGCTGAGTCATTCAAAACACACACAGATTAGTTCTAACAGATTGCACAGAAATCCTGTAATGTTGCGTGAGATCGCACAAAACGGCTATAATGCCAACATTTCTCAACATGAGATGATTTTAGATCTCTGACATGAAAGGGTGCCAGTGATAAATATTCCTTCAGGAGATGCTCAGTCTTTAATTTCATTAGAATTTCACTTCTATTTTGATGTGTCTCCTCTATGAATCCGATACATTTTTAATACAACTGCGAATGTGTATTAGATGAATAATTAGTAGTTTTTGCCTTGTTTATATTTCTTAGCTGGCTGTCTTATATGGGGTGCCATTTGTAAAGTCAAACAGTCATAACTTAGCAGCAATATTTTGGAATATTTAGCCTATCATAAGAAAAAAAAATGGGAGTTAATTTTTTAAAGTCATATTTTCACAATGTTATTCATACATTTATAAATGTTAAAGTTCCCAAGTATATATTTAGTTAGTAAGGTAAATATTTAATTTATAGAAAAATATTTATTTTACAAACTTAATATTTAGGTCAGACCAAAATATTTATTTTGTGAAATAAATATTTAATTTACTAACTAAATATTTACTTTTGGGCTAAATATTTAGTTTACAAACTAAGTATTTAGCTTCAAATAAAATTTTTGTTTTCCAAAATAAATACTTAGCTCCCAGCTATTGATTTCGCAAACTAAATGTTTAGCTCCAAAATAAATATTTAGCTGGGTTCTAAATATTTATTTTTGAAAATAAAAATTTAATTTGGGGCTAAATATTTAGTTTACAAATTAAGTATTTAGCTCCAAATAAAATTTTTATTTTCCAAAATAAATATTTAGATGCCAGCTATTAAGTTTGCAAAATAAATGTTTAGCTCCAAAATAAATATTAAGCTGGGATCTAAATATTTATTTATGAAAATATTTAATTTAGAGCTAAATATTTAAAGTTAAAGTCCAAAGTATTCATCACACACTGGTGAAATTACATCTCCGCATTTGACCCATCCCCGTGGGGAGCAGTGAGCTGCAGCTGTGGCTGTGCTCGGGAAATATTTGGTGGTTTAACCCCCCCAATCCAACCCCTTAGTGCTGAGTGTCAAGCGAGGAGGCATTGGGTCCCATTTTTACAAAGTGTGAAAGAATCGAACCCTGATCTCCCAGTCCCAATCTCCCAGTCCCGGGGTGGACACTCTACCACTAGGCCACCGGAGCTGGTATTTACTTTGTAAACCAAATATTTAGCTCTAAATTAAACACTTTAGTTTGAAAATTAAATATTTATTTTACAAACTAAATATTTAGGTCTGACCTAATTATTTAGTTTGTAAAATAAATATTTAACTTTAAATTAAATATTAATTTTGCTAACTAAATTTTTAGTTGGGAACTTGTGAAAATTGCAAAATGAACTCCCATTTTTTCTCTTATAGGCTAAATAACCCAAAATACTGCTGTTAAATTATGACTATCTGAGTTTAAAATTGCACCCCATACTCTTAAGCATATAAGGCTACTTGATAATCTGCAATGATGTATTTTTTTTTATCTTGAGTACTTTTCCTGTTTTTTTCCACAAGATGTCAGTGTTGTCCAACCCTCCAACACACAAACACAGCCGTCATGTGCAGCATTAGCTCTTGTCAGCTCTCCACGCTGCCTTTAATAATAATAATAATAATAATAATAATAATAATAATAATATTATTATTATAACCACATGGCTCACTGCTCCATCCCTTCTTCCTCTCCAGGAAGCTCACACCGCCACGCTAGTCGACTCTAATTTACCATCGACCAGGAGAGGAAACTGTTGCTGCTCTTGTCTCGACCCTCCTGCTTTGTGGTTGGTTTGATCTCTGTCCTTGGCCGTCAGCTGGTGGACAGAACCGTTCTGGGCGGGTGTGAGGGGATTTTTTTGGGGCCTTTTGATGAAGCTGAGTCACAGGAATCAGCTCTGCTTTTCATCTAGAGAAGGAGTCAGCATGCAGTCAGAGTTAGGAGTTAGATTTACTCTGATGGAATAATAATAAAACAAACAAACATGGAGAACAGATTCAGCTCTAATCCGACAGCAGGAACAGGATCAAAACCAGGAAATTCATGAGGCGAAACGCCAGAGATCATTAATTTATGACTCAAGATTAATAAAAGTGTGTTTTCTGTTTGTCACTTTTCACCAAAACCCCGAAATACGTTTCTCCTCTTGACCAGATGAGAAGTTATAAAGGCAGTCCAACAAACAGTTGTAATAACCACGGAACAGGGCACATTCTCGTCATTTCTTCCCCCCGTTTCCTCTCTATAAGGAGATGAAAAGATCTTTCATGTTGTTTCCTCTTGTTGCATTATTTATCACTGTGTGGCGCTTTATTAGCTGGTTTCATCTCGGATTTCGCAGTCTGGTTTTGGGGAAGCCTTTGAAATGTGTTTCTGACTCCAAACAATCCTTTGCCTGCTTTCTCTCAATAGCTCCAGTCCCCTCCTCTCTTATGCTAAGAAAAAGACTTTCAAAGCAAACGAGCAACCCTCTGAAGCCAAAATCCATTCGATACTGTCCTAAGGAACAAAGATGCTGTTCTTGTTTCATGGCTGACATGAAAGAAGAATAGAGCATCGTTTTGGTCATTAGCCTTATTAGCATCATTAGCGCGGTATGGATGAAGTTCACATGATGGCTGGGAGTTATTTGTGTTACCATAGCAGCAACATGACACCTACTTTACTTATTCCACTGGGGAAGATTATATTGCCAATAAATTGAATTTTTTTTATATAAAAATTTTTAGATACAACCACTAGATGGTAGAGATACTCTAAATACAAAAAGAGGAAAAAAACAGATGACAAATGGAATTAATGGAACATCTTGCTAAAAGGTGGAGGTTTTTTATTTTTAGTATTAAATTTTTTAGAGTTCTACAGCTTCTGAGAATTTAAAAACACCTTCTTATTAACCAGATTTATAATTTTTCATCTGGTGGATGTTTTTTTTTATCTTTGTGTCTCTGAATGTTTTGTAGTTGACTGAAATGAATGTTGAAAATTTGGTCTTTTACTTTTATGACTGGCAGAGGAGTTAAATGCCCACTTTGAAACAAGAGGGTTCAAGCCCCGTCTGTTGCAATCGTGTTCTTGGGCAAGACACTTGACCCTCCTTGCGTGATGGTGATGGTCAGAGGGACCGGTGGCGCCTGTGCTCCATATTAAATATTTTTCTTGTTAACTTTTGTTTTGTTTAGTTGTTTTTTGAGAACTGGAGTATAAAAGTATTAAAGATTTTGGTTTGTAAATAGGGGCAGATAATATAATATATTTCTTCCTTCTGACCCTTTTCATTCAAATTGTTTGGTGTTGATGTTGATGTTTATGTTTTGTTTTTTTTTTACTTTTATTTTTTTTACATTTTGAATTAAATAAATAAAAAAAAGAAAAATAAATACTTAATTTGAAACTGTAACATTTATAAAAGTACAAATGAAGATCATACTTTGAAAATGTTCCCCCATTTGTTTTCCTCTTGGCTAAAATGCTGTCTATGTACCTTTAAAAACGGACCCCCATACCTATGGGGTATTTACCCCAGAACATACCTCATAAGTACCTGTATTATCTATTTCTACTGCTAAAACTAAACACTAGCAGCTAAAGACATCCAGTATAAACTTAAACATCTGACAGCACAGCTACGCAAGATGAAAAGGCTCCAGATTAAGATCTCACCAGAACCAAGCGTGTCAGTGGTCTGTTGGACGCATAAAAAAGAAAGTGTTTTCTTTCTTTTGGGGGGCTGGAACACTTAGAGAAGTACACTACTGTAAATTATTATGAGAACAGACTGGATAAGAGCTTAGAGCACCAGCATGACTCTGATTCAAAGGGGCCAGCACATCGAGCGAGAGATGAGATGAAGGTAAAAGGGAAAAAAACAGAGATATTTTGGATGGCATGGGAACAGCTGGTGGTGGGGGCTGAAACCTAAGTAAACTAAACAGTTTTCACCCCCCTCCATCTTCTTCTCCTCAACATGGCTCCTTGCATCTTTATCAGGATGCCCCAACCTCTCTGCAGTTGATGGTGGATAAGCCCAGCAGGCCTGTTTGAGTTTGAACTTGTCTTTTATTCATTCCATCTCTCCCAGTGCCCTCACCTCCACCATGGCCCGGTTTCTCCTGGCAGGCCTAATCTCTCCACCTAATCGGCTGCAGACGTGAGCTTTTGCCATTCCTCACAGGGTGTGCATGGGATGTGGAGCAGGTTTTCACAGTGAGCATGGAGGCCCTCGCTACAACAAAGGTTCATCACGTTCAGTTATTGCCTCTGTGTAGCAGTTTATTCTGCTGCAGCCAAACCGAGGGTTGGTTTTTATTTTTTGAGAATGCACTCAGCAGTCGGAGTGATCTCTGTTTGGAGAATCAGAGCTGACAGCTAATCACCAATCAGAAACTGCTGATTTGAGTGAGTGTTGCTGACCCAGGATATAATAAAGAAACACAAACAGCACCGTCTTTCATGTGAGGTTTATTAAAGCAGAATAAATAACTCCAGTCTGCTTCAGTCAGGGCCTCTGTACAGAGGAAGCAGCTGGAGATGGCACCAGGCCCTGGTAGTTTGTCCACGGTGCCATGCTGGCGTCTCTGTTAGATGTGACACGTTACCAACACAAAAGGGCAGCGATGGTCAGCGTGGCTAAAAATCATGGTGCAGGTGAAGCTAACCTCTTTAAACACACTTTCTGAAAATTCCGTTTTCACCTTTGTTTTTAGTAGAAAAAAAAGAAGTTTGGACAATTTTCTTCCTGCATTCTCTGCTCCGAGTCGAAGTTTTGTGCTAATTCTTCCTCACTGCCAGAAGTGGTTTAAGCCATTTGCAAATCCAACTTTTGGAATGAAACTCCCTTTCGTCGAGGATTAGATTGAGAGAAAGCGGGAATGGGGGACAGGGGAGGGAACGCCAGACGGATCCCAGCACATGCAGCACTACTGAGCACAAACTTGAAAGGATTAGTAATAAAAACAAAATATGACTCACAAGTGAAGAAAGTGTATGTTATTCATCATTGGCTGTAAAGTTAAACAAGTAGTGTTATTAAAGAAAAAACATCTGTGAAGTCACAGTTTGGACAAAGGATGGTTTGGAACGTTTACTCGTACCGTACACAGAGCTGGGTTTGGGTTCTTAGCCAGCTGGCAGCAGAGCCAGTGATGATGATGCAGCCAAAAGACAGGAAAGGTATGTTTTAAGTTAAAGGATGTAAATGCTCAGAGGGAAATCAGGAGCTCATTAGTGTGGAGGAAGTACTTTCAGGTTCATACGCTTCAGGTGCCAGGTCAAAAGTTAAATCCACCATGGTTATTGTCATAAATAATATGCAAATTATTGTCAAAATATGTGAAATTGAAGCAGTTTAGTTTCTTTATAAATGCTAAAGTCACTCAGGCTGTTCTCTACCATGAAGAACTTGGCTGCCAAAGAACATTTGAACAGAGCAGCAACGCCACACACCGCTTTGATTTTCTGCCAAGTTTCACTAAATTCAACTTGGACCTCAAATTTGCTGATCCTGAAATGCTTGTTTGCCAAAGCTGTAATAGTCATAATTAAACTGGGGGAAGAAAAGAGATGCTAAAAGATGTTAAAGAACTTAAAGGGATACTGTGTCACAGTTCTGGCTCCCCGACCTCCAGCTCAGACCCAAACCTTCCCCCGAACTCCAGTAACCAGTCTGCATCACATTCGTCATTTCCCTCAGACCAACCAGCTTCAGAACTCCACTTCCCAGCATGCACCACACCTGACTTCCTGCCCACATCATCAGCCTGGGACTATATCAGGAAGTCTGTTCTCCCGCTCGTGGCTCAATCATCGTTCCGGTGAACGTTCTGACTGTTCCAGACAAACCTTTCCGAGAGCTTTCCAGTCCAGCTTGTCAGCTTACCAGACCTGACAACTTCCTGTAAGTCCTTTCCATTATTCTGGAGCCACAGCACGCTCTCGTTTCCCTTCAAGCTGCGTGCCGCGGTCCCAATATTAACTGAGTGTCTGTCCAAACCCAGTGCCAGTCACTCCGTGCTTGGGTCATAACAACACGCCAACACCAATCTCTCACTCAAGCCAGCTCAGTCCTAGCCAGATCCTGACACTATGCAGTTTTGGCTTGCTTTTAGCGCCCCCTAGTGTCCGTTAGTGAAACCAAAAGTGAAACTTATCTCCTCGCTGTGCGTTCGTCTTTTTAACACCTTAATCTAACTGCTGAAATGCCTCCTCAGCCTTCATTAGTGTCTACAGGAGCGGTTCATCACTGAATCAAACAAATCACCTGTGTTCATGATCTAAAACATGCAGGAAAAATGCTGGAAGCAGACTGCAGCGCCAGGTATGTCAGCTCCACTTTACTAAGCCCAACAGGGAGCGGACCGCCACTCTGAAGTTGCAAGTGCAATATTTTGGCCACAGAGGGCGGTGGGGGTCTGAGTGACATTTCATTAACCCTGTAAAGGGTCATTTTAGCACATATTGGCTCACGAACATGATTTAAAAATATGAAAAAGTAGCATAGTATGACTTTAAGCATGCAAAATACATCACTGGATAAGGAAATGAATGTGAATATGGGTCATCTTGTGTGAAAACTGCACATTTTGTAGTAAAACACCAGTGAAGATGAGCTGCAGGTTCCTGTCAGGAAACATCCTGGATCAGTCAGACTGATGATGTGGCTGCTGTGCAGGCTAGCAGCGAGCCAACACATGCAGGCCTGATGTTTGAGAGAATGTTTGTGTTTGATGCTGGGTTTAAAACCTCTTCTTTTCTACACAAAGACAAAAAGAGAGGGAGGGAGACAGACACACTGAAACATTCTCTCTTCTTGTCCAAATCTGGCTGGGATACAAATGTCTGCAGGAAACCAGAAACAACCCTGTGATGAAAGTTCCTTCACCACTGAACAAGAACTTTAATGACTTTTTTAACCAATCAGATTATTTTATTACCCAGCACCTGTGACCCTCTAGTGGAGGATCTGAGTACTGCAGGTGGTCCAATTTTATTTTGTGTTTTTGCTGTTTTATTCTTATAACCTTAAAGGGGACCTAGAATGTAAACCAACATTTTCCTTGTTGTTGCAGAATAAGACAGCTTGGGTGGTCAACAGTAGCATACCAAAAAGTCAAAGCCGTGTTTGACCTACTTTTTATGTAACTTAGAAAGTTGAAAAAGGCGAGAGAAAAACTTTTGTTCTGAGAAAGCCTTCCTTAACACGTCATAAGGGGGAGCCACGCCTCCTCAAACCTGCATGTGTCTGAGGCCTTCTGGGGAAGCCAACCAATCAGCATGTCCTGTCCGAGTGGGAGGGGTCAACAGCTCTTTTCACTGAAGGCCTGAGTAAGGGGGTTTAGAATGGCCTGTATCAGGGCTCCTGGGACAGATAAAAGCCAAAAAAATGTTCTTAAGCTCTGTTTTAGATTGTTGATTAATTGCATTCTAGGACACCTTTAATTTGCTGGAAGGCACCATGCTAATGGGGTACCTGTTTATGAACGAGTAAACAGATTCATTCTTATTAGGGGTGTAAAGAAGTGTTGATATACTCATATATTGCAATATTTTGTTTTATAATACAATATCGATATTTAAAAGCAATGTATTGATTTTTTGGGGGACAATTTACATGCAAACATTTACTGTATTTCTTTTGTGTGGTGCAATTCAAACTCCAACCGCTAGGTTTTTTCTGCCTTAATTTTGACAGAACAATCAGACATCGCCGTAAAACTGGATGTGTCCTGGAAGCATCTGGCCCGAGTTTTCCAATTAAATTCAGTCTTAAAACTTTTAGTATCACAATAAATCGTATCGTCTCCCCTGTATGTGATATACATCATATCACCAGATTCTTGCCAATATACACTTATATTCATAAATGTGTTGACATATCTCAGTACACGCGTCTGGGTCCAACTGTGAATTTGTTTCTGTGTTTTAACCTCCTCCTCTGCTCCTTTACGCCTTTCTCGTTTATTTATTTATTTTTACTTTTGTCTAAACAGTAAAATATTTTGAGTTTTTTCTGGGATTTTACTCTAGAAAAATTGACAGAGAAATAAAAATATAGTATCTCTAATAATTATATAATAAATTGATAATTGTGTCATTGTTTTTCTTCCATATACCAAATTAAACTTTATTTTTCTGATTCATTTATCATAATTTTAAAAGAATGGTGAAGCGTGAATAAAATGATGATGTTTCCATCAAACAGGTAAAGGCTAGCTGTAGGGTTTTAAAGCAAGTGCAACAGCATCATGTGGATGCATTAGTCATCTGCAGGAAGTTGATGCTAATGGCTAAACCCTAGTTGTGGTTTTCAAGGACACATGTCATGACTATCAGCCAGGGGCAGGAGGAAGTGGGCTACTGGGAGCACAATGCCCCGAGCGGCCTGATGTATGCCTGTCTGGTAAACACTTTGGTCAGACAAAAATCCAAGTGTCAGCTGGATATGCTTTTGAAGTTTGCTTTTATTGTTTTTTTTCTAGCAGATAAAAGAGACAGGTGCCTTTGTTGTTGGAGGCTGGAGGAATGTGAGAAAAGAAGCTTCCATTTTGTGTCATCATATCCGCTTTCATACTGGTTCCCACTGCAGAAGGCACGTACAGTATTTACAGGAAAGGCAAAGCTCCATTACCTGCTAGTTTTATGTTACCTTCAGGTAGCGGAGGAGGTTAAAGGACTAATGGCTTTTGATGAATTTGGGCAACACTTAAACCTCAGAAACCAACGGTCTTTGATCATTTAACCTGATCTTCTTATATCTAATAGCAAGACCCAAGAAGCAGCATGGGAACAGGCTGCACCTGCATCACAGAGAGAGAGAGAGAGAGGGGGGGTGTTAGAGAGAGAGAGAGAGAAGGGAAAGGGAGAGGGGGGACAGAGAGAGAGGGGGGAGTGAAAAGGAGAGGGAGAGAGAGGGGAGAGAGAGAGAGAGAGAGAGAGGGAGAGAGGGAGAGAGAGAGTGAGATCTGCATTAGGTGAATGATTGTTGACTTTATCAGTTTTATTTTGAACGAAAGGGTATGGGGGTGCAGATTGTAAATTAACTCACAAAAACTTGTTACAATCAGCTCCTCATAACTCTAAAAAGTGGTGTGGATTTTTAAAGCTTTTTCACACTTTTTTTTTTTTAGGAAATTACAATTTATGGAATATTGTCAAAAATATTTAAAATCAAATCTAAATATTAAGTTATATCTAAATATTTAGAATGAAGTCACAATCAGCTGGGAGATAAAATAATAATGGTGACGACGACTTGCTCCAGCGTTTTTCACTGAACAAGTACATATGGCTCTGTGACAATATCACATATTAGTAATAATATCAATACTTAATTTAAAATCTATATTTCCTACATTTAACTTCAAATATATATTTTGACATTGGCTTTTTAGATTAATTTACATAGGTAAAGTAAAATTTAAATATTTAAAATCAAGTCTAAATATATCTATAAAACTGTTTCTAAATTTTAAGAAGGAAATCTACATACTTGACAAAATTGTAAAAATCTAAACGAAGTGTACATCTGTAAAGTTAAATCTTAATATTTAGAATGAAATCTAAATACTTAAAAATAAATGTAAATATTAATAAAATAAAATGTAAATATTGAAAGTAAAATATACATTTTAAGGTAAATCTAAGTATTTAGAATCAGTTATAATTTTGTAAAGTTATTTATATACAAAATTAAATCTAAACGTTTAGAACCAAATCTAGAAAATCTAAATGTAGAATTAAGATTAAATATATAAATTTACATCTAAATGTGGCAGTTTAAAAAATAATTTAGTTAATAATTCTGCATGCATTAAACAGAGGTAGCTTACTAAAATGAATGCTGGGTATAGATGTTCCTATATAACACATCAGATTTCCGTTGGTCGTGTGAGTCTATTTTACCATTGGTCATCTGTGTGGAGAACCCAGACTGGAGCATTCTTAAATGACCCATGGCTTAGTGGAGTCTGAGATGTTGGATAGGGAATCTCTTCACCCCACGTTGGTAGATGAACAGGATGTTCAGGAACATGAAACAAAAACATTTTTACAGTTGAAAACTTTTCGCAGTGATGGTTTGGTTTGGGTTAGGACTCTAAAGTGTTTTGTTCTGCTGATCTGGGAAAGCAACAACCTCCCTAGCGACGGGGTACTTATAGTGTCCTAAAACGATTTGATTCTCTTGGTCAAAGCTTGGCTAGGCCTGTCTGGCCCCACAGTGAACTCAAACCCTTCCTTGAACCGATGACCTCTGACCGTTTCTCAGACGTTGTGATGCCAGAGAGCTTCTGAAGGCCCTAAAACGTTGGCTGACTGAGGTGCTGGACAAGAAAGCCCAGCCAGGATCCAACTCTGGAATGTTAGAGGGTCAATGCACTTTTTATATCCTGGTTCTGGATTAATGGAGCAGTTTGCAAAATTAAAGAGCAAATTCATCTGGTTTTGATGATATTGGAGCAGCATTTAAACCCCAGGAACTGAAAAAGCCTTTGATCATTTAACCTGATCTTTTATTTAAAACCAAGGTCCGAGGAACAATCATGGGAATGGGAAAACTTCCAAGGCCTTTGGAGGATGGCGTTTGGGAATTTGCCCAATGGATGTTCATGGATTCCCACTTGGATGACTCTGCTGAGGATGCCCTCCATGCTTCCACATCAGAAGGTGCATTGGACCTGTCCTCCTCAGAGGACACCTCAGGACAGGACTGTGATTTTCATGGCTTGCCGTACAACGGACCCTCTTAAAGCTTCAAATGGATTTTTTTTCCTCACTGGGTCACAAGTCCTTTTTTGATTTTTAGAGAAGATATAAATGTTGTTTTAAATGTTAGGAAACACATTTTGCTAGAAACACGACAACGTCCTTCCATAAATATAACCTAGGGATCAATTTACGTCAGTTTTATAGATTTCCACTTAACAATGAATTCAAATGAAACGGAATACCTCTAATACTTCTTTGAATGACCGCACCTTCTGCACTGTAACTGCTCACCCTTTAACCCTTTTTTAAAGTTATAAATCTAAATTGAATTTGTGTGTATTTTAATTGTGCTGTCACATTGATTTTATTGTTCGTCATTCTTGCTAATTGGAAAGCAGGTTGAATTGCCTCTGTGTATGAAATGTTCTATATAAATAAACCTGCCTTGCCTAAAGTGTCCAATCTGGTGAATATTAAGATGTTACGATGACTGAGCAATATTCATTTTTGCAAAAATAAATTTTTTCTTACAAATTAGTTGTTTCCTCTGAGTAAGCGACTGATTTCAATACACAACAAGAATAGCTACGTTAACATGCGCCAAACTTCCCCAATCCGATTCAAATCTTGGTTGATCGAAAATTCCAAATCTCTGTTTACATGGACACTAACTGAAATGATCCGATCATGCCGTGAGTAAACATGCACCAAGCATTCAGTCAGATTGAATAGGTTGAGCTTGCGCAGAGTTGTCCTTCCTGGAAAAAATATATAAACAATGCCATCTTGTCCGCACGTCTTTGGCCATTTTGAGATTTTGCCTTGTAATACGCCGCTTTCAACCATTTCCAGCAGTTTTTGATTTGGTCGATACTTCGGTGAATTCCTGCTTCCTGCACCTTTAGATGCACTTGAGTATCTAACTTGGCATTTCTAGCCTTTCGGCCATCGAGACGTTCAATAAAATTGAGCTCCCGTAGTGTTTCCAGAAAAAAAAATAGCCACTTTACCTGCCGCCACCTGAGCGTCTGCAAAGGCGGAAAGACGTCACGCTGAAGTTGCACACATGCGTAGTGGGCATTATGTTACTACAACAATCCAAATGGGTGTGTACATGGACGTCATTTGAAATCAGGGTTCGAATTATGGGGGAGCTAAGGGGAGCCCGGCTCCCCTGAAAGGGTGATGGGCTGCCCCGGAAGCCCTCAACAGATAAAACCATGGGGCAACCCGAAAAATATAAAATTTCCAATATTACAGTATTTATATAGACTTTCACCGTACCGGGACTTATTTCAAGCATACTGTGTGTACCGTCATCCTGCCCCTTGCTCTCACGGGGCTCCCCCGGGACTTCCCCGGGGCTCCCCCGGAAGCCTGTGTGTAATTCGAGCCCCGATTGGAATGATGATCAGACAAAACCACCTCTCTCATTCGGAATGCAATTTAATTCCGATCGAGCCGTATCGGATCAGAATATTCTGGCTGACATGTTTACATGAAGAATTTTTGATCTGATAGGGCATTCATTCTGATTACTTGCTCCCATGTAAACAAACGTAGCTAGTGATACTGTTGTGTTAAGGCCCTCAGAACGCATCTGCAAAGAAATGTGGTCCAACATATCCATACTGATAGAACTGATGAATCATTTCTATAAGTAATGGTTAAAACTGGACTCTCCCCTCTGACGAGCTCCAGAGTCTGGCTGCAACATTTAGGTTCCATCTGACTCACAGAAACGGATCTACATGGTTGTGGGAGGGGATGAAACGATGAATAAACCTTTTTGTCTCAATCCAAAACAGACAAAAACATTCTGTGGTCAAGTTTAACGACGATGACAGTCTGTCTTTTATTTGAGCTGAAAGAATTTTTCTAAAAGAAGCTGCTGTTCTTTGATGTAGCTCGGCCTCGCGCCATTAAACCTAACACCGAGCCTCAGCGTGGCATAAATCTGGTTCTTCTTCTGTTGGCGCCACGCTGGGCTCAGTTTCATCAACCTGACGTCCATCACGTTACCAGAAAAATAACAAATGTATTCTCTTTTTAGTTTTCCTTTAAACTTGAGTCTTAAATATTAAAATGAAAACTATTTTAGGACATTCCTCGGCACGTTCGCAAAAAACAAAACTAAATCATTTATGATTATTGATCAGTTTTAGTGAGAAGTGATAAGAAATAGATGAATCTCACCTATTTTCAGCAACTCTTTGAAAATTATTTTGGTTTCATGGATTTCCTCCAAACCGGTCATGCATGTCCATGTCCTCCTGGGACCCCACGCCCCCTAAAAAGGACATCTGCTCAATTTAGACTCGCTACTGACAATTAGGAAGCCTGGATGTTTAATTTGACATTATTATCTTTTTATTTTTAGCTATTTCTTCTATATCCTTTTAAATGTGAAATACAAAATATTCACAATCTTAATTTTCTCATAGCAAGCTCCCATTAACCCCCCCACCACACACACACACACACACACACACTGAGACCTAGTTCTTTGTAGGAGATGACTAAACTGACTTCAAAAACTCCTAATTTTGCTCTAAAACAGCTTAAACATTCCTCTGATTTTGGGTGAGCCCGTCTCTTTCCTGTCATCATTTTAAACCCAGAACTTTATTAATTTTAAGAATAAAACAACCCAAAAACTTCACAGAGACCTTCACAGCACAGTGTGACGAGCCTGCGCGTCTAAATGACCGCCGAGTTTAAAGGGACAGGTGAGGAGCAGGTGGTGGACTGGAGGAGGACGAGCTCCCTGTGGTCTCATTCAGGCCTGAGAGAGAGGACTGGGACAGGTGGTCAAACCCTTTAATGTGAAGGCTTTTAATCTGAGCATGTGGCCAGACTGAATGCTGACCGCCGCTCAGAGCTGCGATTGTTTCTGTTACCGATGCACGCCGTTTCATGTGGTCTGAAGGACTTTGTGCACGCTTAATCCTCCGGTGACACGTGCACATCTCCTGTTGTTGAAGCTCTTAGAAGTTTCATCACCTGTTCCTGACAAATGGACGCTCCTGGTTGTCGTTGGGTTATTTTGGAGAAGCTATTAAAGGAGATAAAATGACTTCTCAACAGTTAAAAAACAAGAAGTCGCTGACTTTTGGGAGGACGATAAACATTAAAGTTTTAAAATGGGAGACTATTCCTTTAGAGCAGGTTCGTTGAACCCTCCTTCCACCTGAATCAGAAGCTTGCAGAAGTGAGTCGTTTTGTGTTGTGGAAACAAGCAGGTGCGTTCTGAGGGTCTTAACACAACGGTATCGTTTTGCATAGGGGCCGGCCCTTGTTACTGGTTCTGCTTGACAGATTGCATCATTATCCCAACATTGTTTTCTCTGCGCGCTAACAGGAGGAGTGTAAACAGGAGCACTCCGGGTTTCCTGTTCCCAGGATCCCAGATTCCACAAAGAAATAAGAGAATTTGTTTTGGTAGAAAGTTGTCGAAGCTTCTTTCTGGTTTGTTTGATGCTGATCGGGTCACGCCTGCATCTTCAGGAGCATCAATGAATTTAACAACAGCAACAGTTAGCTAACACACTTTGTAAGCATGTGTAGAAATATGCACAGTCTAGAATTTGGGTCATTCCATCAAAAGAGTGCCATCTGCTTGTTGTAAGTCTCAAAAAGTAAAACTATTTTTATTATATTTTTCTAAACTGAATTAATACATATCTAACTATTCAAAATTGGCGTCTCAAGGGTTTTTATTTATTCTTCTCAAAATCTTTAAATCAAAGATGGCTGCCTTTTTAAGAGTAACAAGACTGAGTTTTTAGCATAAATTAGCTAATAAATGAAACCACGTGGCATTCTTGCTAGCATGAGGACACTGAGCAAAGTCTAATGATTCATCAAAAATGTGTTTTTTGAAACAAGCAAAAAACATCTAAGATATAATTTAGGTAACAGGATAGAAAGCTGAGACTGATTCTTTCATTCTTTGTTTAAATATAATCATATATACCAAAAAATAAATGAGAAAAGTTACTTCTAGGCCCAATCCCAATACTCGCACTGCACCCCAGTGGCGCCCCCAAGGGGTGGCCAGGGGTGGCTATAGTTTTTTGTGAAGACAGCAACAGGTGAATAAAAAAAATTAAAGTTCTAAAATAAATTTTGAAATATTTAAAATAACTGAAACGTAATTTTCTGAAACTTTTGTGTTTCTCAAATTTGAGTGTTTTGGATGCATATTGTTTTTTAATAAAGAAGAAAAAAAGAGCAATGCAATGCAAACGCCACAGGCTAAACTCGCCCAGAGTTACCACAAGGAACAATTCGGTGTGCCACCCCAAAATTTCCTCTGGCCCCGTCTGGCCACCCTTATCAAAATTTTCTGGGGGCGCCCCTGCTGCACCCTACGCCCTTCACTTAAAATTCTACATCACTTTTTAACTGCAAGTGTTCTTTTATCACTGAGCTTTAGTATGAATACCCTAATTCTATCAGTATAAATAAATAAATAAATAAATAAATAAAAGGTCTTTGGACAACTGAACAACACTGAAGGATTGAAACGTCACATCTCCAGGGATGTCGGTGATTTTATTGCATCAGCAGCAGCTTGTATCTGATCAGGCTGATCAAAGGGAAACTGCTGGTAGATTACCAGACCGGTTTGTAAAAACACAATCAACAAATTCGTTGCAGAAGACATTAAACTTTCCTGCTGTTTTACGAGCTGGGGAAAATAACCCTGACATCATTATGACATCATCATCACTGATACTGTGTTGTTGACGTTCAGCTTAAACTTGTTTGAAACTCCAAACACATCAGAACTTTTCTTCCTTTATGTAAAAAACCACATTTTTAAATACTAAGAAGAGTCGAACCAGCAGAAGACAGGAAGAAAACCTCCATTGTTATGTCCCTTCTCTTGTTTTTGGCGTCCTTCAGAGCCTCGGCTCTTCATTAGTGGCTGTTTGTTCGTCCTCAGTAATGATCTCATGAGGGGCTTTTTAGCAGAACATAGCTGTGTGTGATTGAGCGGTTTTATGTGGAGGCAGAACACTCAGGTTTGCTCAGCGGGGCGCCACTTCAGATCACTCAACTCAAATCCCAGCGGAGCTTTGGGGATAAACCATCGATCGCTGCTCGGCCTCCCTCTCTCTCCTTCCTCGTCCACCTCTAGCTCTCTTCCCTCCAGAAAAATAATTCACTTTCCCCGTCCCACTTTGTTTCCTGTCTTGCTTCCCCTGAAACTACAGCGATTAAGCGCTTAACTAGTTTAGAGTCGCATTTGAGGCATGCAAACAAATACACGTGGGATTTAGCATGAAGTGCGTGTTGTTTTGAAGGATGTTTAGTTTTGTTTTACATCTTCAGTTTGCAAAATGAATTATGTTGTTCTGATAATGAATTGTTCTGAAAATGTGGGAAAACTCTGTTGTGGGAACTCAAAGCTGGATGCTTTCTAGAGGCAAGTGGAAAGATGGATGTTTAAATAAAAGTGTGTAAAAGCAACACATCCACTGTTTTTTTGCCATCTTACACAAGTTTGAGTTGCAGAGATGAAGGAAAATCTAGACATTCCACTTCAGCGACTCTCCAGGATTCCTGGAAAACCTCCAGTAGCAGGAAATGAGAATGCATCCTAAATTGGTGCCAGAATCACCTCGACTGACTCAGTTTGATGAGGAGAAGCTGCAGCTTTGCTCCTATAGCAGAACTCCTCACCTCACCTTAGCTACTGACCTTATTCCCCAAAACTGATCCCATATTTGGAAGGAGCTGAATCTCATCCTGGCTGCTTCACAAGTTGTGCTAACTCTCTCAACGTCTCTACAAACACAGAGCGCTATGATGGTAGACCTGCTGAGGCTACAATGGAGCGTGGCTAGACCGACCTGCAGAGCAAAATCTAGAGCAGATATCTAGGGTACAAATGATTAGGCGTGTTTCCATTGTTGGAACTTCAGGGTAAATTCTGGGAGGAGGAAAATGAGCAGGAAATAAGATGACTGGGTCCTCTCAGCTGTTGTGTCTCCATGCAACTTTATCCCTTTCAGGACTTTGCATAGACGTCAGCACATCACGACTGCGTCGGCGGTGAGTGATGTCACAGCGCCAAAAAGCATCCAAAAAATGTAATCCATTTGGATGACCAGGAGAGCAGCTGCATGATGTAAAATGTGGCATTCAATGACCAGAAGAAGCTCTGTTCTTTACAGCGCTCTGTGAGACAACAAAGCTCCGTGAGTTGTTATGGGGGAATTCCCCGTGTTTTCCAGTGTCTGGAGTTTAGTAACGGCAATTTTCTTATTTTCTTTTGCTTCCATTCCGCTTCACAAGCCACTCAGAATCAGAAGGGTTTTATGTGCGAGAAATCACAACATTAGGAAACTGTTGCGGTAAAAAAAGAGAGATGAGCAAAAATAAGAAATAGAGGCAATAATTAGAGAAACGGCTACTATATACAAGACAGTGATCAGCGTGATTTAACCAAAAGTTCTGCTCAGCTACTCCACCGCATCATTCCGAGTACCTACCCCTGATTAGGAACTCTGAAGGTTCCTGAAAACGGCCATTCGGAATGCCCGGTGAAGTGGAGACACGCACATGCCGAGAAGTTCCAGTAAATTTCCCCTGAAGTTCCAACAGTGGAAACACATCTATTTACAATGTGCAAAAGGTTCCTGTGGGTCTCATTAGATGATTCATGATTTTTTATTTTTTTATTTTAGGACCAGGAACTCTTAAAGGTGATAAAATGTAAAAATACATCACACACACACACACACACACACACACACACACACACACACACACACACACACACACACACACACACACACACACCTTAGATCGTATCTTCCCTGGTCTTTTCAAGTGCCATCTGCAGAGCTGATCCTGAGTCTGTGACATCACTTCCTCTCTCACACGGAGGCGTTTGTGGGAAACTGCACCACCATGACATCATGTAATGGCTCCAACATGTGGGGAGAAGAGTTGTGTCCAACCAACAACAGATGCTTGAGAGAACTTTACAACAAACCCAGCTCCTCCGTCCGGCGCCACCTCGTTCACCGTTGAGCTCTCGCTCAACTAGAATCAGGTTTTCACAACGGAGCGACACCTTTTCCATCCGGGTTCGAGCCCCCTCCCAGCCCAGGTTTTGGGTGAAACAGCACCTTGAACTCCTGGATGATGTCACGATGACCTCTGCTCCCTCGTCCTCTGCTGTTTTTATCATACTGCTCAAAGTATCGGTGCAATAACTCAATCTGACTCTGCAAACTCTTTCATCCTGCCTGAGGATCTTCACACATCTTGTATCCATCATCTGTCCCTCCCACACACACACACACACACACATACACGATACACTCCTCCAGTGTTCTCACGTTAGTCTCCTCGATTCTCCCTCGCTCGCTTCAGCCCTTTGCCTCCTCCGACATGGTACATCAGGAACCAGCGAGCGTGCACACATGCAGCGTTTATTTTGGCACCGGCTGAAGGTTCTAATGTTGCCATTTCAGATTAAGTGTTCTAGATGAGTGTGGAAAGTAGCTTCCTCCTCATGAAGCTGCAGTAAAAGATCAGAGGAGGTGGGAGGAGATGTCCGCTAAGCCGACTTGCCGTTTTCTTGTCCTGCAAAATGATGAGTGAAAGCTGTTTACTGTGCACGTCCTTGCATGTGTGTAAAACGTCTTTGCATGCTTTCCCTTGGTTTTGTAGTCCAGGAGCAAGAGGAGAGTGAGTGACAGAAAGAATTCCCAACTTCATGGCTAATTGGGGCAGTTTTCCAGCAGAACTTTCCCTTCTCGTGGCTCACATGCTGTCAAAAAAGGGTAATAGCTCTGCCATTCGTAATGAACTTCAGAGAAAGCAACCCCAAATATGTAAGCCGATGTTTGTGTATGTGTGGGTGTGTGTAAGCTGCTGTGCAAATGGGGCTGGCCTTTGATGTAGCGCTGCTCGGATCCTGTAGTAGTTCGCCGTTCCCAGGCTGCCTGAGTCTGTCCTTTTCTCCTTCAAGGGCAGAAAATAACAGAGGAAGCTCACTTTTATGTCTTGGTTGGTTCTGTTTTAACAAAATAAGAGCTTCATTTATAATTATCTCTAGTTTCAAAGCGTGCATGCGTTCATACGATCCCATAGAGAATAGCAAATATCCAATAATACATATCATGACCCCCGATAAACATGAATACATTAGCACACATTAACATTCATTAAATCACATTTCAGGTTTAAAATGACCTGAAAAGGTCAAACAGTCTCCTCTTGTTTGTCCTCTAGTGGTCAAAACATGGAACTGCACTCCTAAATGATTCTGACACATTAAAACTGAACCAGTTAAGAACACTGCCTCATATTTAAAACAGCATGTCAGCTCTGGAAGATTAAAAACAAATCATTTATAAAAATATTTTTCTGTACGCTAGGTTGTTTTAGTAAAAGTTTATTTGTCTGTTTTTAAATTGTTTTTAATGTCTGGGATTTAACTAAATTAGACTTTAAAAGATTATTTACTACAGATATTTAAAAAGTAAATATTTAAAATCTTGGATCTGGAAGCAGTTCTTTGATTTGCTAAAATAAATTTCTTAATTAAATTCATTCAGATGAGAAGTTTGCAGCTTTATCTGCTTAAAATGTGCAAACTTTGTACAGGTGTGGCGCCGTGGCGCCGTGGCGGCGTCGTTCAAAATCAGATAAATCACATGGAAAGATTTAAAAAATATATAGTTTATGTTTTTGTTTCTGTTTTTCCATTCAAACATTTTTCCCACGCTGAGCTGCAGAGGGAGCAGATCCAAGCAGGAATCCCATCCATCCATCCATCCATCCATCCATCCATCCATCCATCCATCCATCCATCCATCCATCCATCCATCCATCCATCCAGATCTTAGACCTATTTCGTGTATCGATCTATCGTGATAATCCAGTAAATTCTTCATGAGATGCTTTTGGAAGCCGTGGACATCTCAGCGATTTCATCACAGCCCAGCACGGATCCTGGGGGGCTTCCTTTCTACTCCTGTATAAATCACTTCCTTTGAGAGCAAAGGCCAGGGTTTTATTTTTTCCTGCTCAGACTTTGCAGCTTTCTCTCTAAAACAGCGCCGTTGGAAACATTCAAACGTCTCCTCCTGTGTCTGAGCTGCACTTTTAACATACCAGATAAAGCAAGTGCATGTGTGTGTGCATGCGTGTGTGTGCGTGTGCGTACATGTGTGTGTGTGTGTGTGTGTGTGTGTGTGTGTGTGTGTGTGTGTGTGTGTGTGTGTGTGTGTGTGTGTGATGGAAGCAACCTGCAGGTGGAGAAACATCCAGTAACCTGCAGTATCTCCAGCCTTCAAAACAACCCCTTCATGTTTGGCTGCTAGATGTGCAGAAAAACACCAAGACGTTGTGGCACAGAGCCAGAATAAATCATGTCTTAGGAGGTCAGGATGTCTTTACATCTGCCTCTGAATCAGTTACTGTTTATGCAACATTTAGTCATTTATAAAAGCAGCAATGAGGCTTGAAACTGTTATCAGACGTCCTTCAGTCATCTTTAAGAAGTTTTATGATTCGACAAACAGTCCTCCTTTAGCCCTGAATAAATCAGACTGGGTTTAGACCTAAAGGCAGGTTAGCCGCGGCCTGAAAGGGTTTGATTTTTAATCCACGACACTCAGAAGTGAAGGTAAATATGAAGTGTTTATATTTTATTTCTGTTAAATTATTATAGAAACACTTCATAAAATTAAATATATATAATTTTATTAAGTAGACCCTAACCAATACAACAGTAAGGGAACTATTATATAACTGTTTAATTGTTTGGGTGCTGACTTAGCATTTAAAATATTTTTTCTATTTTTTACAACCCCAAGGGATAAAAAAAGGTTTATTATTACTCTGTTATTATTTATTTCTTTTTTTTGTTATGCTGAAAAAACATTAGGATCAAATTTTGACAACAACTGGATGCGTGATCTCGTTAGTTTGTGTCGTGAACGACTCTCAGCTACTAAAACATCAACTTTTAGCTCAATTTCTGATCAGATTTCTGACTGTTTTATTATATTTATTCATGCAAATATCTGCTAAACATAGATCAAAATCTTATTTGAGATGTTTTAAATGAACTACAAAGGGTTTAGACGTCATGGTAAAACAAAAACCTCGGTTTCCCACTGATAATACTCGGTCTTTGATGTTCCCGACCTGAAACAAAAACTTTGTGACCCACTTTGTGTCCTCAGAAACGAAACATCTTAGGATGGGTTTCCCCTCCAGGGCTGGAGAGGAGGAACGATGACAGCTGCTGCAGCAGAGGCAAAACACAACATCTCTTTATCTTTTTATCTTTTGGACAAAGTCATGATCTTATTAAAGACACAACACAAGTCAGAGACAAAAACCAACATTTATGTAGCAGATGGAGGAAATGTTTGATGGAAGACACCTCAGAGATCATGTGGCTCATCTCAGGACTTTTATTCTGAAAAGGTGTGAGCACCTTTCTTCTGAGGCGTTCTATATGGAGAGGAAGACTCAAGAGGAAGAGGAGGGTGTCGTTCAGGAACACAACGCATCTTTCTGAACTTATCGCCCTCCTCCTGAGCTATCCTCTCTCCACTCATCCCGTTTGGACGCCACTGATGAACGCATGTCAGGCGAGCATCGCACAGATTGATGTGTTTTAATAAAAACACAACGAGAATAAAGAGTGGAGGAAGAGGAGGGGGAGGAAGAGAGGACCTCTCTTCTGGTTGAGGAAGAACCTGGAGGAAGGCGTGTTTGAGTCTGACTTGGCAGCTCTTAGCACAAGTTTTCCTTCTACTGATGTGGATGGCGTGAAACTTTTCTTAAAGCACATTTGAAGATGTTACAAGATGAAACACCCACGTGTGTGTGTGTGTGTGTGTGTGTGTGTGTGTGTGTGTGTGTGTGTGAGCATAGATTGACTTGACTCTTTCTCTTCAATCACATCTTTGTAGGTCTGCTTGTGGATCCTATAAGTACAGCGGGGGTGAGGTTGACTCGGTGCGTTCTCTGGCTGAGCCGTGAGGGATCTGTAGCCCAGCAGCTTGACTGGCAGGCAGATGAGTGGAGATGAAATGATACAATTTCAGACAAGAATCTGTCAGAATTTCTAAATGCCGCGGCCGGCGTTCGTGTGTTTTTAACAGAACACCTGAACAAGCACCTTTTCTCCAGTACCGCGGGAAGTAGGGGTGCTGGAGGGGCTGCAGCACCCCCTGCTGGTGACCTCAAATATTTATTTACCACTATGGCAAAAAAGCGGGTTTTAGACTTTTTTGGGAAGCCTCAAGAAAACAAAAGGAGGTGCAGCAACAGTGAGTTCTGGGGTATACTGTCTGTATCCGGTCCAAGATAGTGCATTGACAGTTTATTTGCAGTTTATTTTGTGCTTTTTATTGTATTTCAGATACTTTTTAACACGAACAAACTTGTCCCTCATTCTCCTCCACCTCTTCGTGCACTCACCACCTCTAAACCCACGTTTACCGTCATTTCCGTCCATGAATAAAACGCTTGTTGCATATCTTTATAGTCCTCCAGCCACGGGACCACACTGTTCATGCCACACTGAGAAGTCCAGAAAGGTGCCACACTGAACGGCGCAACCTTTCAGTGAGCCAGACTGCACGACGTCTCGCTCCAAGAGGACATGCTACGTCACGAGCGCACCCCCCAAAAAACATACGTTACAGATAAGCACTACAACGCTAAAAAGAGAAAAAAGCGCCACAGTAAACACTTTTTAGTGTCAGCTCATGACCCAGCTCATCTTCCTCAAAGAGGAAGAATTGATCCGCATTGGNGCCGTGGCGGCGTCGTTCAAAATCAGATAAATCACATGGAAAGATTTAAAAAATATATAGTTTATGTTTTTGTTTCTGTTTTTCCATTCAAACATTTTTCCCACGCTGAGCTGCAGAGGGAGCAGATCCAAGCAGGAATCCCATCCATCCATCCATCCATCCATCCATCCATCCATCCATCCATCCATCCATCCATCCATCCATCCATCCATCCATCCATCCATCCATCCATCCATCCATCCATCCATCCATCCATCCATCCATCCATCCATCCAGATCTTAGACCTATTTCGTGTATCGACCTATCGTGATAATCCAGTTAGTAAATTCTTCATGAGATGCTTTTGGAAGCCGTGGACATCTCAGCGATTTCATCACAGCCCAGCACGGATCCTGGGGGGCTTCCTTTCTACTCCTGTATAAATCACTTCCTTTGAGAGCAAAGGCCAGGGTTTTATTTTTTCCTGCTCAGACTTTTGCAGCTTTCTCTCTAAAACAGCGCCGTTGGAAACATTCAAACGTCTCCTCCTGTGTCTGAGCTGCACTTTTAACATACCAGATAAAGCAAGTGCA
>SSNS01000044.1:1650741-1687908 GCA_006937985.1 Aphyosemion australe
TTTTAGTATAACTCCGGTTTTATTCGGGCTATTAACAAAAATAAAAACTGGTGTGTAGTTTATAATCCGCATTTTAAACATACCGTAAGTTGAAACCAAAGACTGTATATATAAGATTTGAAACGGAAACTCAGAGAGGCGGAGTCTTGCTGCTGCGGCATCTCAAAGGTGTGTTTTCATTGGTCAACTGCAGACGGGAGTCGTAGGTTTTCGAGCAGTGCTGAAGACTGTTAGCCTAGTGAACTAGACCAATTCTTGCTTTGCAGAGTTTGTATATACACATATATAGGATGGCTTGCCAGGCTAGAAGACTGTTGGAGTGTGTCTTCTTTCTAATAATGAGACTCGTATCGATGCCTATGCTACACGTAGGCTATGATTCACCTGGACATAACGAGTTGAGCGCAGCTGAGCTTTTTTTTTTCAGCACCCCCTGCTGAAATAATGTTCCCGCGGCTATGCTTTTCTCGTCCGAGACACGGAGAGAAAGGCTGAACTAAGAGGAGGATCAGAGGAAGGAGATAAACGCTCAACAGGTAGACATTTAAGAGACATGACGTCCCACTACACTGTAGTGTAAAGCACTTTGGAGTCCTCTGACTCATGACGACGCTAAACAAGTGCAGGTCATTTATCATTTAAACCAAGCTCTAAAACTCCATGCCCATGTCTCTGTGGACAAACAGACTGAAGATTGTCTTCCACTGATGTTTCACTGAACCAGGAGTGAAACTGATGATTAATGATGAATATTTGACACTTTTATGGGTTTTCCACCAATCAGCCCGGCTCGACACGGCTCTACTCCACACGGCTCTGCTGGTTTTTCCATTAGGTGGATTTTCTTATTTCAGAGAGCAAAGATGTCAACCTTCTTTAGTTTGTCTTCTCAGAAACGCTTTGACCCGCCAGTATCTCACTAGGCTGTGACTGCTGGTGACAAATGATCAACGTCTTTCAGCACAGAGCGTCCAACGTGTCTCAAATCATTTGCACAGGTTCTTAGTTTTCACTGCTTGTTGAAGGGCCATGCTCTCCTGTAGCAGGAACACATCTGAAAGTTTAGTTTCTGAGTCAGAAAGTGCAAGAAATGTGTTTTGGCCATCGAGTTAAGAAAAACTCAACAACGTGTCTGAACTCAACCCTCCATGCAGTGCAGGAGGAAAAGAAGATCTGAATTTGCTGCAGAGAGATAAAAACTCTGCGCAAAGAAAGAATGATCTGAGGTCTAATTTCAATATTCAGTCAGGAATATGAACCACTTGTCTACATAGAAGGAAGCTCCCATAATGCAATATTTTTCAAATAGCCTTGATTAACTCATCCTGTTTTTTCATTGGTTCTACTCTGCTGGACTAAATCTGACATTCCAGATAGATGCTAAAAAATGAGGACATCATTTAAACATCTTCAGGCTAAAATGTAGCTTAAAAAATGTGAATAAATGTCTAAATTTATTTGGCAGCTACGTGTCTCCAACCATCAGATCTCGGTGAGTTACGGTTTCAGGAAGCTGCCGGTTCAACTAGACACAAATTTGAACTTTAATACCCTGAAATAATTCCCTGGAACTTTTCTGGAAGCATGAAGGACAATGAGGAGCAGGAAGGACGTGAGACAGACCTGGCTTTCATTGATAAGAACGTCGGATCGATGCGATGAAATTTATCAATCCTGCTTGGCTTTGCTTGGTAACGTTATCATCATTCACAGACCGTTCAGGAGAAGCGCCATCAGAGGGTGACCTTTCATTCTGCACACCGTCTCCTCATCTGAGTTTAGATTGATAGACAACGTCATCCTTAAAGACGTTTCTGCTCTGCTGCTGCAGCGAATGTCACCGGATTAACGGACTCTCTGCTTCTGGTCTCAGCCAGAGGTGATGCTGATACCGTGTTTGGACAACTTTATGGAGAACCAGTTCTTCACGGTTGCTTCTGGTGGTTTTTAGTCTTTTTTGTAAAACAATAAAAGCTAAATATTTGTGGTTTGTAAAGCAATCCTGAACCAAAGCTCCGTTGTTGCCCTGGATCCTAATCCCAGCGTATGCATCCTGCAGGTCTTCAACAGCCTGTGCAATGTCACAGAGTCGCTTTAGATTGTTCCAGATGTGAAGCCGACTGACTCCCATCCTCTTTGATGTGATGAGTTTCCAGATTCCACGTCGTGTCGGCTCGTGCATCACTGAGAGACGGATTCAGGCTGTAGGCAGGTACAGAGGTTTCCTGTTAGATGTGGAGAGTTATCTCTGATTTTAATGATGCGTTTTTCAAATTTGCAACTGTTGGATGAACAATCAAACACTCAGGGTGGGTCTCCTGCTTCAGCATCAGGCGGCAGAAGTTCAAAAGCAGCAGGCGTGGGGGGTTTGGTCTGGACAGGGCTCCTGTTGTCCCCAGCTGTCCTCTTCATCTTCCTCCCTGACCAAAGGGCAGTCTCGGGTCAGAGGGCCACCTAGAATAAAGGAAAGAGGGGGTTCAGATGCAGGTTAGAGGGTCTGTGTGCACAAATGTGTGTGTGTGTTTGGCGACAGCGCGCTTTGTCGTCCCCTCCCATCCCCTGTTCTCACACACAGGGACAGCATGACCAGACGTCCTCACGGCCTCTGATATATTTATAAGCTCGGAGCAGTCTCCGTTCAGAGAGGGAGACTTGTGAGACGCACCTGAGCAAATATTAGCATCCTCCACGAGGAGCCTTTGATGTGCGGGGGCCAGAGCTCGGGGTCGGCACCCCTCAGCAGGCTCGGCCCGGGTCGCCGGGACGGCAGAGTCAACAGAGGAGTGGGAAGATCCCGACGAGCCGCCGGATCAGACGGACACCAACGTTCTGAGGAGGGAAAATAATAACTTCACACGTGTGACTTATAAGAAAAAAACTGTCAATAAAGCACCGAAAACAGCTTCAAAGCACTTTGCATCAAACAACACAAACAAACGGCCGACAGCCTTAAAAGGAGCGCTGAAGATTCTTTTAATGACAAAGTCCGCAGACGAAGCTGCATCACTCAGCCCGCCCTGAACTGCTGCTGAAAGTTGGTAAAACTCAGCCGTGCACGCAGACAAATTTTATTTCAAAGAGGGGAAAAAAAGATTAAATTCCAGTGACTCAAGTGTCTTTGCTGCTAAATCCCTTTTCAAACGTCGGGAAGAGACTTGAGGGAAATAAATATATAAAGTCATCCAAGAACGAGGCTAAGGGGTTTATCTCCTTTCATCTTGCCACCGCTGTATGAGGACTAATCCCGCCTTGTGTCTTCAGCGCCGAGCCCGGGTCCCTCTGAACTACATTAAATAGAATAGATTAGCTCCTCCGAAAAGTCACGAGGTGGCATTTTCACAATCTGCCTGGGTTTTTGTTTTTTTTGGTTCCACCCCGAGTGGCGCGAGTCGTGCCGAGTTCTGAACTTCCAACCATCTGAAGGTAAGTTCTGGAGGGAGTCGGTCGTCTTTTTGTAACTCAAGTTCACTTGAAGTTTGAAAGAATGATTTTGTATCTTTGTGTGGGACGTAAACCTAACCGGGGGGTGACAATGGTTGCTTCTCTACAGTCATCATCAAAACGTCCATTCCTGCAGACGGACGGGACAGTGTGGGTGCGTAACGCAATTAAACGAGTCCTTCATCTTGTTTGATCTGCTTCATTTCATTTGGTCTTTCTAATTTGGAGGAAAACATCAGATAAAGCCGTGCCATCATGTGTTTTCACATCAAAAGTGAGGAATGACAGAGTTCCCACTGTTTCCTCTTCATCTCCTCCGTCAGACTTCTGAGGGCAGCAGTGATTAGATCATCTCCAGCTCCACCACACAATGAGCCATTGTGGGAAGAAGCCTCCATAAATTGGACTTGTCAAAGCGATCTAGTTAAGGCTGGATCAAAGCCTTCGCTGAATGCCGCTACCTCTCGTTCCAAGAGGATTTGTTTATCTCTGCTAATTTCTGTTCTTTTGTCAGAGTCAAAAAAGATAAAAGTGCAAATTTATGAGCGGCAGATGTTCCTGAAATCAGCTGATAAATAAGAGCCGGACTTGCAGAGTGGGAAAACTTAAATTATTTTAAAGTTTTATTCATTTTCTCTTAAATAAACCAACAACAACTAGACGCTTGCTTAGCTAAACCAGATAAACGTTTCTGCAGCCTGAATCTGTCCCATTAAACTCAATAATGGAAGTTATGATGAAGTACTGTTGATGCTTAAACTAATAAAAATGTAAAGGGAACCTAGAAAAACCAAAATGATAAAGTTGCTACCAGTGGATCATTAGGTTACTATGGTGACAACCAGAGGCTTTTTGAAAACTTATAAAATTAAAACAGTAATGGTGTGAAAACCATAAACAACATTCAGAAGCCAGTTTAGACTCTTCAAGTCCAACTTTCCTCACCTAAACACTTATTACTTCAATGTTTCCATTGTTGGTTGTATTTGTGGAAATTATTTATGTTTATTTTCTTTTTGCTGATCTTGCAAATCCCTGATCCATCCATCCATCCATCCATCCATCCATCCATCCATCCATCCATCCATCCATCCATCCATCCATCCATCCATCCATCCATCCATCCATCCATCCATCCATCCATCGTCTTCCACTTATCCAGAGTCGGGTTGCGGAGGCAGCAGCCTATAAGCAGAGAGGCCCAGACTTCCCTCTCCCCAGCCACTTGGGCCAGCTCCTCCGGGGGAATCCCAAGGCATTCCCTGGCCAGTCGAGAGACATAGTCCCTCCAGCGTGTCCTGGGTCTTTCTTTAGGTCTCCTCCCGGTTGGGCGTGCCTGGAAAACCTCACCAGGGAGGCATCCAGGAGCCATCCTGACTAGATGCCTGAGCCACCTCAACTGGCTCCTCTCGATGTGGAGGAGCAGCAGATCTACTCTGAGCCCCTCCCGGATGACCGAGCTTCTCACCTTATCTCTAAGGGAGAGCCCAGACACCCTGTGGAGAAAACTCATTTTGGCCGCTTAAATCCACGATCTTCATCTTTCAGTCACTACCCAAAGCTCGCGACCATAGGTGAAGGTAGGAACGTAGATCGACTGGTAAATCGAGAGCTTTGCCATCCGGCTCAGCTCTCTCTCAGCACCAATCCGTGTATCGATCTCCCTATCCATCTTTCCCTCACTCGTGAACAAGATCCCGAGATACTTAAACTCCTCCACTTGAGGCAGGACCTCGTCCCTGACCTGGAGAAGGCATTCTACCCTTTTCCGACTCAAATAGAAGATAAATGAGCAAACAGCAACAAAAGTGATTCAGCACTTTGGAACTTTAGCTCCCGGGTTCAGAACGTGAGCAGGTCAGGATTCTCCAGGATATTCCAAAGATCACAGAAACAGAAAACACATTTTAAAAAAAAGTGTTAGGAATGCTGCTCATGGAACTCCAGGTATGACTTTAGGGAGAAAGTTTAAAACAACATCACCTCTCTAACTTATGAGAATATCAGGTTTCCAGAGTGAAGAAACCTTTCTTTGTCAAACTAATATCCTCCATGCTGAGGAAGTCACTCTTATTGTCCGAACCACTTTTCCTCAGTAGGGTCACGGGGAGCTGGTGTCTAACTCCAGCAGGCATCGGGTGAGAGACGAGGGACAGGTCCTGAACCCTGGACAGGTCTCCAGTCCATCACAGGGACAAACATGGTCCCTCACTCTAGTTTAGAGTCTCCAATCAGAACAAGCATGTTTTTGGTCTGCGGGAGGAATCCTGAGAAAGTCCATGCATGTGCAAAAAAGCTGCTGCTGGGATTCGAACCTGCAACCTCAATATGAGGCAACAAAGCAACTGCACCACCATGAAGCCTTCATAGGAAGTCTGTTTTAAAAACATGCAGGTTTTTACAGACAATTGTATAGAAGCATCCCAAAGTCCCAAAATTTGACATCAAAATAAATAAAATCCCTTGTTTACTCCCTTTAATTCAAGCTATTTTTCCACCCGTGGGACATTTGTGCTCATTTTACACCAATAAAAGCATAAAACTCAGATATTTACTAAAACCCTGATGTTTCATGCATTATCATGGTCAAACACTAAATGACTTGTCATTTTATCTCATTTATTTCACTTTTATTCTTCTTTGATGTGTTAATTTTTGATATTTAAAGTTACTTTTTGCTGAAATTAGGATCAACAGAAATATTTAAAGGTACACATTTTGCAAACTCACTCGCCATGTGGGTCTCTACTGCCTCTATAAACACTCCAAATGTGAAGAAATATGTTCATCTGTTGTCTGTCAGAGTTTAATTTTAGAAATTATGAGCCTAAAACAAGCTGTTTCAGAAAGTCCCCCTTTGTGATGTCACAAACAGGGAACGTAGAATAGAACCACCTCTTAAGTGGAAGAGAGAGCTGCTGCTAGATGAGGAGCGGCTCTACTTTGAGCCCCTCCCAGATATCTGAGCTTCTGAGCTTATAGCAGCCTAAGTGGGGGAGAGGTGGGCGTGGCCAGCAGCAGCTTGTTTTCTTAAAGTGACAGAGCCCTGAAACGGCTCATTCTAGAAGGTACTGAAATTGTCAAGAATAAAACTGCTGAAGTTGCTTTTTTTGAGGGATTTAGTGTGAATAACTTCATGAACATGTCTTGCATCGACCATCGAACTGTTATAACTTAAGATAAATGTCATAATATCTCTTTCAAATAAAAAAACAAAGAAATTGGAAGATTGTTTAAAACAAAAAGATAAACAAACTGACCTGAGTCAACAGGAAACATGTAGCTTTGAGCAACTGTAGTGGATGACCCCCTGGTTTACATGTTTCTACCATTCTAGTTGTCAGCTAGATCCGAGGAGGTGAGCTGGCGAGTCTCCAGACAAACTGAGCTGAGGGAAGTATTAACAAAACCACAGTTATGCCAGATATGTTCAATCCAAACACAGACGGAGCTGAAAAGAAGCAGGCAGCGCACCGAGGGCTCCCAAATCAAAGCAACAAAGGGAAGAAACCCACCCCGATGTGAGATTTTAGAGCTATTCCTCTAATCTGTTGTCAGATTGAGACCAAGGCTGCAGGATGTCAGCATTTCCACAAACTATTTCAGGAAAAATCCTGAAGGTTTGATTTGCAGAATGGGGTCAAAGTTTTCCATGTCTGTGAGAATATGACAAGCGTTGAGCCATGTGCCAAATTTGAATCAGTCTGATGTTATTCATGGCCCGGCCTGCACTGTGCTCTTGCTCCATCTCTGCACATCTGTGGTGCAGCATGTTTCCAACAACGTGTCACATCCGCGCTGGCTCTGCAGCAGCCACAGCATCAGGATGCAGGTGATGCTAATATCCAAACCTGGGGGGCGTCCAGAACCTTCTACAGTCCAAACAATGTCTAGTGATCACTATATGGGAAAAACTACATCAAATATAAATAGTCTCAAACAGTCATTATATTGATTCCTAAACTTGCAAATCTCAAAATTATGGATGAACCAGACTCAAACTCGGGGTTTCTGAGTGGAAGTTTTGTCATTTAAACTCATTTCAACTTTCGGATTCCATATGGGTTATTATTTTTAATTGTCAATGTGGAGACGTGCACCGTCCATTAGTCATTATTTTATATAATTACAGAATAAAATAAAACAGACTATAACAAATAGTTCAGTTTTCTAACAATCAGGGGTCAGGATTGCCACACTAACCATTTAAAGCAGCAATCTGGAGTTTTCCCCTTTCAGGAATTATGTATGATTTTTCAGAAATCTGTAAAAGTGATTGTCTTATCATGTAGTGTGATATAATGTAAGCGATATGTCTTTTTTTCTTTTTGCTAAGCCCGCCCCCTGCCCTGTAAAATCCGTGCAATAGGAAACTGAGCAGCGACCAGAACTAACCAATAGCGTTAGACTACCGCTTACGTGCTTCAAATTTAAGGAAGTACCTCGGCTGATGCAGCGTTGATGAACTTTTCACGGACAAGTAAGCCTTTAAAATATAAATATATGAAAACACAACATGACATTAGAATAAGACTTGTAAAACAACGGGGGGACTTCTGGGAAATATAAATTATGAAAGATGACTTACTTTATATCATGGAACAAGGTCAGTTAGTCTTCTTTAAGCATGTTAAGTTACTTTCAACTTTTTAAAACTACGTACACCAGCTTTAAAGCCACATTCCTGAACTTTGCAGATATCTGCTCCCTGTCGCCCTCTAGAGGCTTGCTGCGTAACGTCACTGTCGTAAAATCAAATCTCTTTCTTGGGCATAAGAGGCATGTTTACATTCCTAATGTCAGGCAAAACAACGAAAACAAACTTTTCCACCTCCACACATTGAATAAATAGTTTTATCAGGACTGTATAACAACTTTATGCCCGACCAAACACCCTGGTGAAATCATTTATTACTTACCTAGCCATTAGCAGCACGGCTAGGTCAGAGTCCGTAGTTCATGCTGTTCTTTCTAAAAGAGCTCTCCAGCGAGGAAAAGACGGCCCAATAATAACTCTGGTCTTTGCTCTTGCTCTATCACGTTCTTCTTTTCTTTTCCTAGATTCCTCTGATAAGGGATTTCTAGCTTTCTTTGGTGAATCTGCCGCTGCTAAACCGCGGGTCTACGTTATACTACTGGGACAAGCCAAAGGGATCAAAAAAGCTTGTGTTCAAAACTTGCGTTATGTCCACCAAAACACGTTTTGACATAACATTTGCTTCTAGAACTCGCAGTTTTTTGCCCCTTTTGATGTCAAAACGCGCATTCAAGACACGCATTTTGGCGGACATAACTCGCATTTAGAATGTGCACTTTTTTATCCCTTTGGCTTGCCATATTTTGCCGTAAAGCAACACGCAGTCAGTACTTCCTGCGGCGTCCCGCCGCTCAAAAACTGTATAGTGTGGTAAACAGACGTGGGACCCCCTAATCCTATATGAAAACAATGTTAGTACCCATTAATTCTTCATATTCCACGCAATTCACGATCAACTTTCTTTTGTTATTCCTCGGTTCAGAAAAGAAGCAGGGAGATGTGCCTTCTGTGTTAAAGCTCCATGGGATTGGAATAAATTACCTGCAGATTTAAGGTCAGTTTCATCATTTTGTTTATTCAGTAATTTAGCTTTAGAACATGTAATGCAGACTTGTAAATGTTTTGCCTCTTTTACTTAATAACCTAATCAGTCCCTAAGTATAAATATTAATCTTGTCACCTTTAGTTGCATACAATTTGTATATTTGGAAATTTAATGTGAGAATATGTATATGCATATCTGGACTACACCATGCGGGCATTTTATTTTTATTTATTTATTTTCCCATTTACTATTATTATTATTATTATTATTTTTTTTTATGTAATATTATCATCATAATTATTATTACTATTATAATTTTTTAAACACTCTTTTTATTTCTTGTAATGAAAGAGGACCCGCTCGAAAACGAGATGGTGCATCTCAAGCGGTTTTATCCTCATAAAACATAAGTCAATAAATAAATAATACTATCACAGGTATGAAAAATGAAGATAATAGATGATAGTATGACGCCAAAACTTTACAAAAAACATTATTTTAAGGTGAAAAAGTTGCGGAGTGTTACTTCAAGAGTCACAATTGGCCCACAGGATGCACTTTGGACACCTCTGCTCCACAGGTTAATCACCATAACTCATACTATATTTGACCATTAGTCTTTAAATGTGCAGCAACTACAAAAACATGAAAAATTGTCTGGAATGTGGTTTATATTGAATTATCAGCCGGTGTATGAGTGCATCTTCTTCACTCCCATCTCTGTGGATCTACGGTGAAGGACCACACCAAAAGAAACCCCATAAATCTAGACCGGCTTTGAAGATGTTCATGTATGTGTTTGGCTCAAAAACCTCTCCCAGGTGGCTGGAAACCCATCAAAGCTCACGTCATGATTAGGAAGAGTTACCTGCTGTAAACACGGGGGCAGCGGGGTGGACCTCTATCTGCAGGCCATCACGTGAGGACCAGAGATGAACATCAAGTTTAATAATCATTCAAGGCGGAGTTGAAGGAGCACAGCCTGATGAAAGTGCCGTCTGTCAGGTAAAATTAGAGCCTTCTATCGCTCTATTATTGCTGTTGGTTTAGACTCTTCCCTCCATCTCTCCATCCTTCTCTTCTCATCGTATGTTTGAGGTTGTCAGCATGTCAATTAAAGCGCGCTGCGGCATGTTGTTTTATTTCATAGGACTTTTGATGTCTTGATATAAAAGAGCTTTGAAATATTTTTGCTCTTTTTCGCCGCACGCTTCTCCTTGCTGGCTGCTGTGCTGCGAGTTCCTCTCATCTTCTGTAGCTGTGAATTAAAATGAGAAGAAAACTGCAACAAAGGGAGGTTTGAAGATGATGTCACAAGTGGACGGTGGTGATTTAAAAGTAAAGCTCCATGAAGACATAAACACCATATAGAATATTTCTCATCCTGGTGGAGCAAATAGAGGATAATGTGCCTTAAAAGCAGCGCTTGAATTAAAAGGTAACTGTTTGTGCATGGCTCTACGTCTCAGTAATCTGATTACTTAAAGGAAAAGTTTGCATTTTTCAAAAGTTTTTGTGAAACTTTTTTAAAATACTGGAAAATATCTGAAGAAAGTCTGAAGGGCTTGTTTGCAGCTGATTAAAACAAACCAAAAATCTTGTGAAAGTCTGAATAATGAACACGTTTTTAGAGTGTAAATGTGAATTTTTAATGTAAAAATCAGCTGAAGCTCCAATAAAAACAGATTCTCTGTTTTCATCACCAACATCTATTATTATCAAAACCTTTGAACTTTAAATGTTTAATCAAACAATTCTTTCATCATCAGGGGAGTAAACGTGCACCTGCATCACAAACAGCAGCCCCGGGGTGTGTGTGTGTGTGTGTGTGTGTGTGTGTGTGTGTGTGTGTGTGTGTGTGTGTGTGTGTGTGTGTGTGTGTGAAGTTCTTGCTCACATTTCCAAAAGAATGTCCAGAACTTTTGAGCTTGTGAGTTTCCTCCCGGGAGCTGCAGTGCCGTCCTGAACTCTTCTTAATTCAATTTAATTCAATTCAGTTTATTTCTATAGTGCCAAATCACGACAAGAGTCGTCTCAAGGCTCTTCACAAAGTAAACATTCCAATACAGTTCAGTTCATTAAGCCAATCAGTAAAAAGGTTTCCTATAAAAGGAACCCAGCAGATACAATCCTCATACTTAATTCAGTTTTTGTGACCAAAAATGCAAAAAATCTGAAAGAACTTTTTGACCAAATTGCAATTAAAAAGAATAAGTTGCAAACAAATTAAAACAAAATAAATTTCGTTCAGATTTACCGCTTTTATTATTATTTTTTTTAGAGCATTTATCCCTTTATTTTATACGTGACATTATATTATATTATATTATATTATGTTATATTATATTATATTATATTATATTATATTATATTATATTATATTATGTTATGTTATATTATATTATATTATATTATATTATATTATATTATATTATATTATATTATATTATATTATGTTATATTATATTATGTTATGTTATATTATAAACATACTCAATAATTACTTTAAAATTCATAAAAAAGTTTCATAGATTTTTCTTGTGAAAATTGAAAAGTTAGTTTGCACCTGTAAGGTGTTAAAAAGACGAACGCACAGCAAGGAGTTAAGTTTCACTTTTGCTTTCACTAACGAACACTAGGGGGTGCTAAAAGCAAGCTAAAACTGCATATTATCCCTTTAACATTCATGGACTCACCTATCTTGGCTCAAAACGAGGAAAACTGTTGTTGATTTATTATCCAGGAAACAACAGAGCACGTCGCTAACCGTTAGCATTAGCAACAGTGGTAGAGTTGCGTTGCTGTTAGCCAATCAGAGGCAAGATGTCCAAATATCAGGGAAATAAGACTCCAAATCCTGTCGTCTGAAGCTACTTTCTCCTCCAGCTGACTTCTACATCCTCAAACAGGCGCACCGGAGCTTTTATTCCCCAGAGAACAGCTTACAGGGCATTCATTCCTACTAGAGACCACTGCAAATGTATTAAAATATGATTAAAGTTGAGCTTTATTAAAATACGTGATGCTAATGTCTGCTGACCTATTAACATAATATCTCTAAAATTTCATCTATGACTGGTTCATGAGCGGGTTAAATGTTTCGCAATAAGCTTTTGACTGGAGCTGAATTTGATCTGCGGTGCAGAAACTTTGTGTTTTTCCTGCTCTGAAGCCTTTTTGTCCTCAGGTTTCGTCTCAGAAATCGTTGCTCATGAGGAGAAAAAGCCGTTTCACAGACAGATGATGATGAAGACGTGAAGTTATCAGCAGACTGTGTTCACTTAGTTGCAGCTGCTTCCTGAAAAGTTCATTTTCTGGCTTCAGGTTGTGAAAGGAACAAGGGAAGGTGGGAGATTTTCAGCTTGACAGATGATGTGGGCTTGACAGAGTGACTCTGCCGCTTCTTTTCAAACGCCCTCATGATGTTTTGTGGGAAATTGCCGCCGCGGTTGTACTCACAGGGTCTGTTTAGGAAAGAAGATCAGATTAGATGTAGATTAGAGAGCATGCTCGTTATCTGTGAACGGGATTTATGATTCACTCGTTTTGCTTTTAGCCACAAGGTCGAGACGACGGAGCAAATACAACACCAGAGCTGATGTTTTCATGTCTGTGCTTTCAATAAGACATGATTTAATTTGATAGTTACATCTAAATCACTGCAGCTCTGTTTGTGTGGGGCTGGAATAAAAAGGACATTTCTACCTGTTATTTTCAGGTTTAAGAGCTTCTTTCTAGGGTTATAAATGTGCGTCTGCGTGGAGCGGCTGCAGGCCCGGGGGCCCGGAGCCCAGGTCGTTTGTTCAGTGGTGGAGGACGGTAATTAGGACAGACTTTGTCCGGAGCTGATGGTCTAAATCACTGCTGCTGTTAACAGCTTCACTAAAGATCAAATGCCGAGCCAGCAGATCAAAGGGAACGCCGGACAGACTGGAAGAGGAAACCTGAATGAATTAGACGAGACAGGTAAGTGAACACACCTGGTCAACATGTAGAGGTGCAGCAGCATGTGTGTGTGTGTGTGTGTGTGTGTGTGAGTGTGTGAAGTTAGAAAACACCTGTCCTATTCCTGATTCCTAGGCCTTTATTGTACCTGTTCAGTTAAAGGCTGTTTTATGTGATTTCAAAGATGTGCAACACTGAAAAAACATTTTTAATGATTATTTCTGATTATAATCAGTCACTGAGTTTTTCATGCAGGCTGAACAGTAAAATAGTCTCCTCCACCTATCTCCTGCATTAGCTTCTGATAGAAAATAGACGGTGAAACTCTAGGATTAGAAAATCCTGACAGATCTACGTCACACTGTCACTAACATTCATGGACTCACCCATCTTGACTCACGACGGGGAAGGCTGTTGTTGGTTTAGCGTCCAGGAAACAGCAGAGAACGTCTCGGCTAGTAGAAGCTAACCGTTAGCATTAGCAACTCCACCACACAGCAGAACTCCTCCAGGCTTGTGTTATTTGTGGAGATAAAACATCAATGTTGCAGAGCAAACAGAGTCAGTGGTAGAGTTGTGTTTTTGTTAGCCAATCAGAGGAGAGATGTCCAAATATCATGAAATAAGAGATCACTGCAAATGTATTGAATAAACGAGTGACCCACATCTTTAAGTTGGAGGAAGTATTCAGCCATCCAGCCTTTGGAGTCAGAGCATCTGGGCTTGATACCCACTGATGGAGGAACATTCCCATGTTCTCCCCACTTAAAGCCCGGCTCTGCGCTCAAACATTTCCTGACGTCACCCATACATAATGTCATTGTTTACTCCTCTCCTGCCTGAGAGATGCCACACCAGGTCACCACGTGGACTCAGGACCTCGTTTTACGGCTAATCCGTTTGGCCATGGGAAACAATGATTACATCATGAGTAATTTGGGCCCCGGTGTGAAATATGGCAAGCACTTCGGTCCTTTTTTTCCTCTAAATTCCATTCCCAGAACCTTTTCTTAACTCCTGCAGAATTCCCAGAGTTTCCTTTTGGGGGGCTCCAACATTCTGAGAATTCCTGTCATTTGTCCCTCTCTTGTTATTCCAGAATGAACTTTTGTTTCCTTGAACGCTCCACGCTGCAACAAGATGAAAAGCAGCTTACAGTATGTGATGTAATTAATGGCTGCCATGCATTATGGAGGCCTACAGCGTCTGCAGAGCCAGAGGGGCTGATGGGGGATAATTACACGCCAGCCTTACAAACACCACGTCTCACTGGGATGCAGCCAAACCTGTTTCAGTTTTCCTCTTTGAACCGAGTTAACCTCTGGCTGTAACCCAGGAGGGCCGGCGTTAAATCACTCAACTATTTATTTTCTTTTTTTAATTCACAAGATTATCATCTGAATTCTGAATTTGAAAAAGTCTCAGCCTCTCCTGTCAGGGTAGATGCCAGAACCAACACAAAGCACAACTTCTTGACCTTGTACACATGTAACAAGATCTGAAGGAATTCTTCTACAAATACCACCCAGACTCTATGTTCAGTTTTCTGTTCATATTGCCCCCACCCCCACTGTTCTTTTCATGTCTAGAGGCACATCGTTCCTAGACCCTAACGGGAACGCTGGACAAAAATAAATAGTTCTTCTAAGTGACACTTTCCCCATTTCTCTTCCTTGTGGGGTTCCTCAGGGTTCAATACTGGGACCCCTCCTTTTTTCAATCTACATCCTCCCATTGGGATTTATTCTGAAAAAACGTGCAGTAAATTACCACATCTATGCTGATGATTGTCAAATCTATCTCTCCATAAATCCTGAGGCATCCATTCTCTCTTTTTTGGACTGTCTGTTTGAGGTGAAAAACTGTCTGGCATCAAATTTCCTCATTCTGAATGAAGGAAAAACTGAAGCTGTTCTTTTTTTCTCCTAAAAACCACACAGCACCATATCCAGATCTAACTCCACTCTGTTTCTCTCAAATCCTGTGTGACTAGTTTGGGTGTGAAGCTCGATTCAGACCTTTCCGTGTCTCCTCAAGTTAATGCAACCATTAAATCTTGCTTCTTTCAACTCTGTCGCACAACCCAACACATTTTTCAGAAATTCCACCTAAAATCCGTAATTCATGCTTTTATAACTTCCAGACTTGATTACACAAATTCTGTTCTGTTCAGTGTAACCAAGTCCTTGCTAGACCGTCTTCAGAAGGTCCAGAATGCGGCAGCACATTATTTGACACCCTCGGATAGGCCGCCTATCATAGGCGCACTCATATCACTCCTATACTTGCTAATCTACAGTGGCTTCCTGTGTTTTAAGATCTTGCTTTTTGCCTATAAACCCCTTCATGTACTGGCTCCCTCCTATCTCTCAGAGTTACTCACCCGTTACCCACCCACTGAGGTCTGCTGACCATCTCCTTCTCCAAACCCCAAGAGCACACTGTAAATCTCATGGGGAATGTGCTTTTGTGTTCGCCACTTTTATATTAATTATTTTATCATGAGTATATTATTACTTCCTATATTTGCTTATCTCTTATTTTTTATCTTTCTTTTTGCACCAAGTACCGCAGCAATTTCCTAATGTTGTGATTTCTCACACATCTGGCAATAAAACCCTTCTGATTCTGATTCTGCTCCTCAACTTTGGTGAGACAGTCCCCCGGTATTTCTTTTAAATCAAGTTCACTATTTTAATTTAGCTTTTGGTTTTTAATGTTTGACATTTTGTGCTCTTACTGTGACATTATTAGTGTAATACTCTATATTGTACTGCCACTGTTTTTTTCGGTACTCTTTTATAAGGTTTTACTTGTTTTAATTGTTTTGTGCAGCACTTTGGTCAGCTGCCATGCTGAGTGCTAAAGTGCTTTAAAAATAAAATTAACTTGATAGGATCTCACTGAGCTACAACTGTCGGCAACTAGTAGGAGACACAATTTAGAGAAAATTTGTTAAATTTGAGTTGGAATCACACTTTTTAGGTGTGCTTCTACTGTCGGAACTTCAAGGTAATCTTACCGGAACATAGCGCATGCACGTGTCTCCACTTCAGCGGGCCGGCCCTAAGTACCATTTGCCGGGCCATTTTAAGAAACCAACAGAGTACCTAAACAGGGGTAGGTACTAAGAATGGCCCGGTAGAGTTGCTGAGCAGGACTTTTGGTTAACTCATGCTGATGTGACTCAGTAAGGAATTATATCAGCAGATGTTGCCAAAACAACCAGCATGTGTAAACTTGCAATTAGCTGGTGAAGCAGAATGAAAGGAAAATTCTAGGATGCATCCTAGAAGCGTAGTGTCGTGTCGCTCTGCTAAATTTACACGTCGGGTCTATTTTTTACACGCTGCGCTTCCAGAACCGTCAAGCTCAGAAGTTCAAATCGGGCCAGACAGGAAATCTGACATGGGAGCAGTGTAAAGCATTCCCCAACTTTCAAAATAAAAGACACATGCAGATCACCTATTGCCTATTGTAGTGTTGTAGCTATTGATCATCAATACCTGTGAAACCTCCACGGTCGAAGTACAGAACAGAAAATTAACCACAGACCGTTTGGACACATGCTGCCGCTTCATTGGTGAAATCACACGTGATCTTGCAGTTCTCAGGTGATTTTGTGACCTAGCATCCGTTTCACATCTGAAACGCTCCTGGTGGGAAAGGACAAACTGCTGAGGTTGCGTGGAAAACGCATTTGACCGTGGTTTAGGGTTTGTGTTTTCTTTGGTTAAATATTTTTCTCTTATCCTATCACCCTGCTCTTTCCCATCCACGAACCACTCTCCCATTATTGTCCTCAGTTTCTTCCCACCGTGTTCAGATCCTGCTCTTAACTTGACCTGTTGGGTTTATCTTTGATTCCCAGTGTTCTCATGTATTCCATCATTGCAGCATTTTATTTTGCTGTCAATTTTTTTCTTCTTTTGGACTTTTCCAAATCCCTGCTGAGAACCAGAGGTGACTAAACGTCCTCACTCGTGGGGGAGGGGAACAGGAGATGAACCAAGACTGAGAGGGCTGCTGCTTAAGGTGCAATACTTTATGTGCAATTATTTACAAGCATTGCAATAAACAGATGACTGAACATGAAATGCAATATGAGTATCAAGATAAGTAATATTCGGTTTCTCGTAAATATTTTTCTATTCTCTTCTTACCTACTGCCTTCATTATTTTTCACCTGTAATCACTGTTGATGTGGTACTGCTATTAGATGTGTCAGCGCTGCTACTGCTGGAGAACAGAATTTCCCAGAGGAAACTTCCCGAGGGATCAGTAAAGTTAATCCGAGTCTCTCTGTGGAACTGCCTACTTTCATAGCTGAGAGCTGGTCAGACTACAGATCATGACCCATCTGTCCTCACTGGCTCATACGTTACCCCAGCACACCAAATCAAAGGCAAAATGATTTTTTTTGGTCGCTTGAAGAATCAAATCTGCAAGAAAACAAATCAAATCCTGAGAATTACTTCCATCATAATTAGTAAGATGCTGCAGGCACATCTGGCATCTCCTGGGCATCTTAATGAATGGAGGGAGGAGATTACTAATAGAGGGTGTGTCTTTTGGCGCCATCTCCAATCAGTCTGCATGAATGGTGATGAGACTTGTTTGGCAAAGAAGGGACGCCTCCTTCTTCCTTCTTTCACTCTGAGTGCGGCGACACGTTCCTCCGTCATTCCATGCATCTGAACACACTCGGTCTGCATGCAGCTCTGAGGACAAACAGATTGGGATGAATAAATTACACCATTCATTAACAGCTGCCCAGTCTGGGAACCTGATAAATGACAAGATAGAGTGCGTGTCGTACAAACGAGCCAAGCTAATTATCAGCTAATTAGGCATTCACAGGCTGATTGGAGTGGGACTTGGGCTGCGGTTGTGTGGAGGAGTTTGGACGGGGCTCGGGCTGCAGCTCGCGGCTCCTGCAGTCGGCAGCATGCAGCTCAGAGCGGCAGTGGAAGGGTTTGCCGGGGCATGGTAATCACAGCTCCACCGCCCTGCAAAATACTTCAAAGTAAAGTGAGCAGCATGCAGAGTGCATATCAAGTGAACGGTGTAAAAGTGGGGAGATCAACAAAAAGGAGGAAGATTTGGGATATTTCTGTCTTTCTCGCCCCACCGTGAATACCAAACACACACAGCTGTAGTCTGACTGAGGAAATAGTGATGATCTGCACTCGTTCTCCCCCCTTTATGCCTCTTGTTCCGCTCGTCCCTGTCTGCTTTTGTTCTGTTTCTGGTTAAGGTTTCTCTTTCTCCATGCAAATGAGAGAAGCCACATTGATTTGGCCTTCAGTTTTATGTTACTATAGCAACAACATAACTACAAAAAGCACAGCACTTTTATCCTTGTGTCCTTCTGATCATCACAGGAAATTAGCAAACCAGGAAACAGCAGACACACAGAGGAAGGCAGTCGTGCTTTTGGAAGGCCGCGCTCGCTGCCTGAACAAAAATCAGCCCAAACACGTTCTTTCCTCGCCTGCTTTTGAGTTTATAGGTGGAGCTTTCGCCTCACGGCACCGTCAGCAGGTCGCTGCCTGGTGAGGTGAAAACATCTGCCTGCATCTGTAGATGTGAGTGAGTGGGGGAGGGAGGGAGGGAGGAGAGAAGGGCGGACGCCGAGGCCAGAGCACCGAAGGAGATTTGAAGGCCAACTTCAAACAGCACATCGGCTCATTAATGCATGTAGGGGTGACCCGGGCCCAGCATGGAGCAACGCAAACGCATCAGAAACGCCTCCCAAAAGCCCCCATCTTGACCGCCATCACACCGAGGCGCGGGAAGGCTGTGAAATCCGCCCACCGCTGTCAAAGGTGTGAATTGTTGTCTTGTTTGGAGCCACGGAAACAGAAATGACTGCAGATTGAGTTCGGACAACCTAGTATGGTGCAAAACGAAAAAACTAGATCCACGCCAACACTCGTGAGCAAAAAGCACAGGAGCATCCCGAGCTACTTTCATGAAACGGGAGGAAATAAAAAACATTCCGTCCTAACAGTGGTATCTGAGCCATTACACTGGTCAGATATCAATATTGTTTTCCAATTCCGGCTGCAGCACGTCGCGGTTAGCCACAGATGAAAAACGTTACGCTTCAAACCGTCTAACTCGCCGGGTCTGTCCGCCTGAAGGCTACCCAGCATGCAATTCTGAAACAAAGAGGCCTGTTTTTGATTTCTACACAGCGTGACCTTTTTTGATTGGGTGAGATTGGTTGGCATGGAAATCAATACTGTGTTGTGTATTTGATGCAGCCTTATCTCCTCTCCACACTGTCTGCAGGTAGAAGCAAAAGGAGGCGAGTGTTGTGTGTGTCTGATGCACACTAACGCTCCCTCCCCGCCTGTGCAACAAAACAATGGTTTCCCTTCACAAACTAAATGACTTTTATGCAGAAAACAAACAGAAAAATGTAAGAGTTTGAGATGAAAACAAGCTGAAAGAATGAGAAATCTTTTTGAAGTTCGTCGACACCCGTTTCTGCTTCCCCGTTTGCTTTAAACTCCGTTCAGCCGCTGCGTGGAGAGTGGACAAATCATCCTCCAACATAAACAGTTAGAAAGCCGGAACAATAACTATGCACACGTTTCTCTCTCTCTCTTTTGTTTACAAAGTCAAACAAGTTTACTAAATCAACCAAAAATCTGCAAATGGTTAGTTTTGCAAAGAAAGATTTAAAAAATGTTTTTTTTTTAAAAATAATGTTTAACAAAAGAGTCTCATAAGGGGCGATTCAGCTCTCACATTCAAACATCCCTTAAACAGTGATTAGTTCTACCAGACAGATAATGTCTAGTCTGAGAGTTATAAGCCAACATCTAAAGTTTCGTAGCAGTTCCAGCAAACTTTGTTTCATAAACATTTACAGATTGGACATTTTATGGTTATTTATGAAGAAATCTGTGATTATTTACCATAGAAATTAATTTTGGCGTGCTGTATCATCTCCCATTTCTACTGGAATAACCACAAAATGTGACAATTAAAGCAATAAACATTGTAACGTAGCGTTTGCATGAACTGATTTACATTTTTTGAGACATTAATTATTTTAAGACTATTTATAACTGGCATCATTGTGAATAGATGTTACGTTTGAGCAGAACTAATCTCTGTTTCTCCAAACTGAGGCTGCTCAATGAGCTATCTTAATTATTTGTAACTTTGCTTTGAAAATAGATAAAGAAAATTGTTTCATTTTTCTTTAAAAAGACCTTTAAATGACGTTGAATGCTGCGATGTGTCAAACAGTAAAACATTCACCACAAAGTCATCTGATCTCTTCCAGCTGTTTGATTTCCTTCACATTAAATTCTCATAAGTCTGCTCTTGTTTACAGATTTTCTTCTGTTTTCATGGTCAGAAGTAAAAATAAATAAAATGATGCAATTGCGAGTAAATCTACATTTTTGTTGACAACCATTTTCAAAGTTCTATAAAAACTGATTCTATTATTTATTTTGATGCAGATTTTCTAAGCATTTCTTGAGTTTTCTAAGGCACTTCTTTGTTTCAGTAGTTTTTTGTTGATTTTTTTCTGCCTTCAGCTTATGCTCACCTATCCTGCATCACTAATCACTCCTCCAAGTATTTATACTCCCTGCCATTCACATCTACGTCACACTGTCACATTCATGGACTCACCCATCTTGACTCGTCACAGGGAAGGCTGTTGTTGGTTTAGCGTCTAGGAAACAGCAGAGAACGTCTCGGCTAGTAGAAGCTAACCGTTAGCATTAGCAACTCCACCACACAGCAGAACTCCTCCAGGCTTGTGTTATTTGTGGAGATAAAACATCAATGTTGCAAAGCAAACAGAGTCAGTGGTAGAGTTGAGTTGCTGTTAGCCAATCAGAGGAGAGATGTCCACATATCAGAAAATATAAGACTCCAAATCCTGTTTGGCGTTAGCGCTTTTTTCCCACAGAGATCACCTCACCAGACATTCATTTAGAGACCACTGCAGATGTGTTGTAAACATGACTGAATTTGGTCTGTGAACATTTTCCTGCTCTTCCGCCCTACTGGTTGAAAGTGGAATTACAACTGTTGTAAACAACCCTGCTGCAGCCTGCTGTAGCTAGTGCTAACAACGAGCTAATGCTAACATGAGCCAAATAATACTAAAATAAACCACGAAATAAAAAGATCCACACTGTTGGACAAAAAATATTATTACTTACAAGTCCAGTAGCAACAAAGCCAGGTCACCATAGGTCCGTGATTTTGTAGCCTCCTTTAGCTCCCTCAAACTAGCGTAGGGCGCGCTGATGTTCACTCTGGTTTTAGCTCTTTGCTTCGCCTCCAAAGACATTACTCTGTTACTTTTACTTCCAGGCACCGCCATGATGCCAACAGAAAAAGCAAACTTCTTCTTTTTCTTCTTCTTATGCTTTTCATTGACGATCAGCGAACTGAAAATGCTAACCGCTAGCATTACACCTACCCACTTCACAAAACTATCAGGTGCAGTTTTTGGTCAGCAGAGGGCTGCAGAGTGGTGTCAAATATGAAACTGGTCAAATTTCTACTTTAAAAATCACTGAGATCAATGTTAAAACTCTAGCTTAAAGTTAAAAAAGTATCTATTGTTACCTTCAACACAAATTTGGCAAAAACAATCAGGTCGGCTGTTTAAAATGTTTTCTGTGCCACTCGTCTTTTTGCTACTTTGATCCCAAATAACAAGCGACGGATCAACCTGAAGGAAAAAATCCAAAGGACTCAGAAAAAGCTAAATTTATTGGATTTAAACACAGAGTCAGCCAGAAATCCCAAAGTATATCAAAAAACTTGAAATATTAGCTGTTTAGTGTGCTTATTAAGTAAATCTAACTTGTTGAGGTAAAATTTGGCACTTAAATGCATTGAGGTTGATATATTTATTTTATGCAATTTAAATAAATATATTAACCCTCCAGGAACCTGACATACATAAAACAAAAACAACAATTTTTTCAACAGTCTGCAGGTTTTTAAAAGGTTGGTTTTGAAACAAAGAAGTTAAAATGTGATTCTCAAACTGAACAAATAAAAATATTCAGTGCCCAGTTTGTTTAATCTACTAAAGTATCTACAGTTTCTCCATAAAAACAATAATGATAAGTGTTTTGGCAGGATCCTGTCTGAATCCTTTCTGCAGGGTAACTTTAACAGCCTCATATCAACAGTTCCCAGAACCAGCTGCTTCTTCCTGATCACCTCCAAAAGGACCATCTGAAACCATTTAAACCAAGAGCAGTCACAGTTTCCACACTGCATTATGAGCATTCCTTCATGGCCTCTTAGGCTGCTCTGTGTGTAGCTCTGCTCAGCATGAAAGCTCCGTATTAAAGCGAGCTCCAGAAACACAAAGATGCAGCTCAACGCGCACTCCCATCAGGAACTGTAAAGGTGGCAGAGACAGATAGAAACTCTGGACTCCCTTTAAGTTTCTTTTCTTAATCGTGTTCCGTTGAAACTATTTTCTTCAAAGTTGAGAAAACATGAGAAAGATGAGTCGTCTCCCTAATAGGCCTTTTGTGTCTGGTGTGTTGGCTGTTTGTGTGCATGTGGATGATTTAAAGCACCATTAATCAATATCAACACCAGCTCTTGTTCATCCCACTGTGCTGCAACTGTTTGGAGGAAATCGTGGAGCTTTTTGAAGATGTTGGTAAATTGTGGCTGATAGGAGACAAATAGAATCAATCATAAAACATTATGACTAAAATAAAAATAGTCCATCCATCCATCCATCCATCCATCCATCCATCCATCCATCCATCCATCCATCCATCCATCCATCCATCCATCCATCCATCCATTCTCCTCCGCTTATTCGAAGTCGGGTCACGGGGGCAGCAGCCTAGGGAGGGAGGCCCAGACTTCCCTCTCCCCAGCCACTTGGGCCAGCTCCTCTGGGGGATTCCCAAGGCGATCCCTGGCCAGTCGAGAGACATAGTCCCTCCAGCGTGTCCTGGGTCTTCCCTTAGGTTTCCTCCTGGTTGGACGTGCCCGGAAAACCTCACCAGGGAGGCGTCCAGGAGGCATCCTAAACAGATGCCTGAGCCACCTCAACTGGCTCCTCTCGATGTGGAGGAGCAGCGGATCTACTCTGAGCCCCTCCCGGATGACCAAGCTTCTCACCCTATCTCTCAGGGAGAGCCCAGACACCCTGCGGATCAAATGCAGAACTGTGGGTCCATCTCTCTGCTCTCACTTGTGAAGATGACTCTTCTGTTTGAGGTGGAGACACCGCTCCACCAAGTTAAACAGAACCTAACAGCAGCTTTCGTATTTTCTTTATAATCACAAAGCATGAGGCCACAAGGTCCAGAATTCCAGCCTCACGGGTACTTCAACACAGAAAACGTTTGTATTTCTGTTTCTAACAGTAGGAATTCTTCTGAACTTCTCATGAGCAAACTTTGGATCATCTCTGATTTCTGTAGAAATCTTTTACAGCAGAACAGAATGATGTAAAATTCAAAGGAGCTCCAGGCAGAAGTTAGCCTGGCAAGCCATCCTATATATGTGAATATATAAACTCTGCAAAGTAAGATTTGGTCTAGTTCACTAGGCTAGGCAGAAGTCACATGGTCCACGACACCTGTCTGAGTTTGTCTTTGAGACGCTCCTCCTCTCTGACCTCAAACAGCAAAGAGCCATGTTTTTGTGTCGTTTTACTCGTCCCTCTGTCCCGGCTTCGTCCTGCCTGCTGAGAGTCTGTGAAAGCGGAGAGGACCTCAGACCACCGGGTGTGGACAGGAGGCCCTCGCCCCCGAGGGGAGGCAACAGCTGGAGTCACCTGATGGCCCAGCCTGGGCCAACAGAAACTGTTAAAGGTTAAAAGTCAGCAGTAGCTCATTTATATTGTTGGTTTTTTTACATGTTGGTGGCTAATATGATCAGACGGGTAACAGATAAAACCTCATGATTTCATCCGGACAAAACACAGATTAAAAACCACTCACTCAAATTTATACTCATTTTAATAATTTAATTAATTAATTAAAAACCCTTTGATGTAATCTGCACTTTTTTCACTAATCACCTGATCTACTTGAGCCCTGCTCTAAAGTATCAAACATCAAATCATTTTCAGATTTCTAATAGTTTAAATTAGCAAAAAATGGCCGAGGAAGTAGTTTTATTCTGAAAATTCTGAAATTAAATGTCAAAAACATTGTTTTTCCTCACAGTTCATCAAGTATTGATCTTCTTGTTTCGTAAATCTGTGACTACATCATCTGGAAAAACATCCATCAGACGTTCCAGAACTCCATTTAGGCAAAAACAGAATTTCATTGCAACATTTTTTACTTTGTAGTCAATCCAGCGATTATAGTGATGACCAAATCTAAGCCGTGGACTTTGTCATCGCCATGGAGATGAGTCACTTTACGACATGCAGCGGTTTTTCTGTGGTTGTAAATATTTGAGTCATTATAGCAGGAAGGAAGAATCTGAGTGAAATAGGAAAAAATCTCTGATTTAACTGGTTTGTCTGTGGTCCAACTTTTGGCATAAGCCACAAGAGTTTGATCATGATCAAATGATCACAGATATAAGCAGCTGGAATGAGCTTCCTCAGCCTTAGAGACAAGGTGAGGAACTCCAGCAAGAGCTCAGAGTAGAACTGCTGCTCCTCCTCATGAGAAAAGGTTAGCTGAGGTGGTTTAGGCATCTGATTTGGAGGATAGATGGATAGATGGATGTTGGGTGGATGATGGATGGATGGATGGATGGATGGATGGATGGATGGATGGATGGATGGATGGATGGATGGATGGATGTTGGGTGGATGATGGATGGATAGATGGATGGATGATGGATGGATGGATGGATGGATGGATGTTGGGTGGATGATTGGATGATTGGATGGTTGAATGGATGGATGTTGGATGGTTGAATGGATGATGGATGGATGGATGAATGATGGATGGATGGATGATGGATGGATGAATGGATAGATGGATGGATGATGGATGGATGGATGAATGATGGATGGATGGATGATGGATGGAGGGTTGATGGATGGATGGATGGATGGATGGATGGATGGATGGATAGATGGATGGATGATGGATGGATGGATGAATGATCGATGGATGGATAGATGGATGGATGATGGATGGATGGATGGATGGATGGATGGATGGATGGATGTTGGGTGGATGATTGGATGGTTGAATGGATGGATGGATGAATGGATAGATGGATGGATGATGGATGGATGGATGAATGATGGATGGATGGATGATGGATGGATGAATGGATAGATGGATGGATGATGGATGGATAGATGGATGGATGGAAGGATGGATGGATGGATGGATGGATGGATGATGGATGGATGTTGGGTGGTTGATTGGATGGTTGGATGGATGGATGGATGGATGGATGGATGGATGGATGGATGGATGGATGGATGGATGGATGGATGGATGGATGGATGGATGGATGGATGGATGGATGGATGGATGGATGGATGGATGGATGGATGTTGGGTGAATGGATAGATGGATGGATGTTGGGTGAATGGATAGATGGATGGATGTTGGGTGAATGGATTGATGGATGGATGTTGGGTGAATGGATTGATGGATGTTGGGTGAATGGATAGATGGATGGATGTTGGGTGAATGGATTGATGGATGGCTGTTGGGTGAATGGATTGATGGATGTTGGGTGAATGGATAGATGGATGGATGTTGGGTGAATGGATAGATGGATGGATGGATGGATGATGGATGGATGGATGGATGGATGGATGATGGATGGATGGATGATGGATGGATGGATGATGGATGGAAGGATGGATGGATGATGGATGGAAGGATGGATGGATGGAACTGTAATCTCTTATCTCAGCTAAAGCCACCATCTCCAGAGGGTGACTGAAACCTAACATTCTTTTTTAAGACGTTACTTAATGAGTTTGAGTTCATAATAATTCAACAGATCTGCAAAACCATTTCTAGGATCTGTTTCCAAAAACTTCTGCTTATAAAATAAAAAAATCCTGCCTGTGTTTGATCAACAACAGCTTAAGTTGCAGGAAAATGGTGAAACTTGTGCCTAAGACGATGGACTGCTTACTCAGCCAGAGAGAAACTTCTGGGTTTCTGTGCAGCAGAGCAGAGAAGTGATGCTGGGGCGTTCGACAGTGGAGAGAGAGAGAGAGAGAGAGAGAGAGAGAGAGAGAGAGAGAGAGAGAGAGAGAGAGAGAGAGAGAGAGAGAGAGAGAGAGAGAGAGAGAGAGAGAGAGACCTGCTGAATGCCAGAGTAAATAAATAAAGTGGATAAATTGGTGGATAATTGTTGGGGTGTGCAAAATCAGGGATTTGGAAGCTGCTCATCTTCTGACTAAACCAGAGCCGGCACCCCCTCCACCACCCCCCACCTCTCGCTCGCTCTCTGCAGACAACGATAATCTGTTCCAGTACACTCACCATGAAATGAGCGATGCAGAACTGGTAATGCACTGGACAGGCAATCCCTAACAGATAACTCCTTCTCCTAAAGCCCCGTCCACTCGCCTCACCCCATGCTCCCACCATCCCCAACCCTCACCCCCTCCCACTGGTAAATCAAGGCCCTCCAGCTGTAAACGAGTGCAGGAAGACTTGCTTCATTACAAGGGGAGGTGTTTTCCTCCACCAGCTTCTCATCCGCTGTATAATATCTGTGTCGAGGCGTCTCGTCGCCTTCTGTTTGCGTCACCCTTCATCTTGACTCTCGTGACCTTCGCTGTCAGGCGCACAATGCGAAGCGGCTGTTGTGTTTTTTTTTTGTTCTTCTCGCCTGTTTACAGTCATGATTGTCATTTGGCTAATGTATGCATGCATTTATCCACACGGGCCTTGAAGCTAAAGCCTTCCAGAGCTGACAGTGGTAGTCTGGAGTCTCATGGGGCGGAAGAGAGAGAGCTGTTCTGATGCCAGCGAGTACATCATCATCCTCCCTCTCTCTCTACTACAGTTCTCTTCTTTTTATTTTCTCTATTTTTCTCTTTTGATCTGGCTTTCATTTAAATGTCATCGCATGAGTTGAAGGAATTCTGCTCCACGAGGCCCTTAAAGGCATTTTCCACCTATTCCATATGTTCACATGCCTAAACCACATGTGTCTGACTCCTGCTTGCCCTGTGAGAAATATCACCTGAGACGTTTACTTCAACAGAGCTGGGACCAGCTGTAATAAAATAACAGAATTAATTATTTAGCAATCAAAAGATGCTGAAAATACTTGAAATGGACTTTTTAATGTTGCTGGTTTCACAGGAAGTTGTGAAAAAGTCATTTATGTGGTGAGAAAATAGGAAAATATTCCCACCTGATGCATGGATGATCAACTTTAGGGATATTCCACCCAAAATTGAAATTTTGTCTGTTGACATATTTCCCAGAGTTAGATAAGTGGGATAAAGCATTTTGTAACCAGCGCAGTAATTCTCCTGATCTGGCAGCAGCTTGTGTGCTTTAGTTTAGCTTTAGCTTAGCATAAACAATGGAAGTGAATGGCAAGTACTAGCATGCTAGTACCAGCACTTATCTAACTCTGGGAAAAATGTCAACAGACAAAATTTTTATTTTGGGTGGAATATTCCTTTAAAGATGAAAATACTCCAGAATCATGAGGATGCATGCACTTTTTATGTTTTATAACATATTTTTTTACCTTTTTATTCCAGCATTTGGATTTTTAATTGTTTTTCATCATTTTAGTAAATCGTTTGCACCCCTTTGTGTGCTGCGTTGGGTCCCACCCACATTCAAAATCATACTGATGGCTGCAAATTCACATTTTTTCAAATGCACATTTTACTGTAATAAACAAAATGCAGCCTCTAAACCTGTTTTTACAGATTTGTCTGTAGCTGCTGATATCAACAGATTAAAAACAATAAAAAAGAACCAGCTCCTTTGACTCGGTTTAAACTAAACACTCCAATTTCCAGCATATAAATTATTCTGCTCTGTCTTCTGTGCAGCCGTTCCATCAGCGACAGCAGACTTTTTCTTTTTGTGCAAAAACGTGTCTAACATTCAGAATCCCCCACTTTGAAGTCTGACAACTGCAGGAAAGTCGAGACTCGAGTCTCTGGTGTTCATTTGTGGAAACTCATAATGAAAATATCTACACTCCTGATCATAATTGTGTTTTTATTGTTTCACGAAACACAAAAGCATCTGTTGCACGTCTGCAGAAGGAAGTCAAAATCTCATTTGTGTTTTAAAAGTTTCTGCATTAAAGGAAGATTTGGGATTTTTGTCACCTGCTCAAACTCGTTAGATGCTTACGTTCAAATCTGTTTGTTCTCAATATCAAGACCAAAAAAATGTCAGTTTTGTGTTGCTTTTGTGTCCCATATTTCAAATTTAAAATATAATTCAATAAAAGTTCTCACTAAACATGCAAATGCATTTATTTCTATGCGTCACATCACTATTAGCACTAATGTTTTGTGCTGTAAATCAGTGATGCATTTGTTTTTATTTGAGTTTAGGAGTTTTTCTGAATTAAAGGGATACTATGCAGTTTTGGCTTGCTTTTGGCACCTCCTAGTGTCCGTTTGTAGAACCGAAAGTGAAACTTATCTCCTCCCTGTGCGTTCGTCTTTTTAACACCTTAATCTAACTGCTGAAACGTCTCCTCAACCTTCATTAGTGTCTACAGGAGCAGTTCATCACTAAATCAAACAAATCAGCTGTGTTCATGATCTAAAACATGCAGGAAACATGCTGGAAGCAGACTGCAGCGCCACTCCACCAGCAGGGACCGGACTGGCAACTCTGAAGTTGCAAGTGTGGTATTCTGGCTACAGAGGGCGGTGGGTGTCTGAGTGACATTTCATTAACCCTTTAAAGGGTCATTTTAGCACATACTGGCTCAAGAAAATGAGTTAAAAAATGAAAAAGTTGCATAGTATCCCTTTAATCAGGGATTTTTCAACCTCTTCAGCCATAGATTATATTTTTCTTTGACTGGATCCTTGAGAAGTTTTCTGAAATTTGATCCTTTTATTGTGATTTCCAAATCCCAACCATCAGAACTCGTTTTTTTTTTTTAGATGGATATCACAAACATTCCATCTAATCAATATTTAATGGACTACATTCTTATTTCAGACAGTTTGGAAATTGAATTGATCATTTTTGCATGTGCCGGCTGAAATGATGAAAGGCTGTTTGTTTGGAAGATGACAGCTTGAATGAGAATCACTTTTGAGCCACGTGCAACTGATTATTGTGCAAATTGCACACAGTTGTACTAAATAGTTTCCAAGCATCATCCGAGGACCTTTGCATGAACAGAACGTGAAGTTAAAGTCTTTTTTGAACAATTCTTCGAGCGTTTTATATTCAGAAAAACTCAAGAAATGAGCCAAATGAGGAAAGCTGAAGAAGTGTGGATTTCAAAGCTTCTCAGATCAAAACCTTCTGGAGGGCATCCGCCTCGGCGAGCGATGATTACACGTGACTGCTGACGGGGACCTCCCTGGCAGCAGGTTTGACAGAAAACACGAAACAGCACCGCTGTGATCGATAGACTCAGGGTCCCTGTTTTCCCAGCTGCCTTGTGGCTTTGGAGGTTTGGAAAAGCCGCCACGAAGCAAAGGCCCTCCCATCTTGTCTGAACTGAGCGTTGTCCGGGTGGCTCCTGCTCCCAGGCTCTCCACTCGCCGGAATGCCGGCACATCCAGGATAACAGGGCTTCCTAAGATCCAACCAAAACCTCTCTAATTTGGGCATCCACTCCTGCCACTTCCTCTGACCAGAAACCAGTTTAAATTGGTAGCCGTGTAGGAGCTGGCATTCCCCCTTTCCTCTTTTTTTGTTAATGGTTTGCTCATTTCTGTGGCTCCTTTATTCCCATCTCTCTCCCTCCATCTCTGCCCCGGGCTGACGCTAAAAACCTCGTTTATTTCCACTCTGCTTTATTGTCCGTAACATTAAATCATGAGCTTTATGCGCGATCCCAGCCCCCCCCCCACACGACCATTAATGCCACTCCAAACACACGGGCGCTATCAGTGACAGGCACAGTGATGCGTTAGCGCTCTCTGCGCTATTTATGTGTGTGTAGAGGCAGGTTGTTCCCACCAGTCAGCGCTGAAAAGAGTGACAGACCACCCACCTGCTCTGGCTCTTCCAATTCATGTCAGTTTGGCTTCAGTGGGAGGGCAGCTAATGGGATTTCACTATCAGCACTTCAGTGTAGCCAGCATGTCAGCTCTCCCTCCTCCGTAACGCTACGCACAGTCAGCCGAGGTAAAACTGCTCGGCTCGGATTCCTGGAGGCCGGCGGTGAAAGGAACACACGTCGTGAAGAATGTAATGACGCTTTGGGAGCAGGTGCTGCCACGCAAATTATGAGTCAGAAAACAAAGTTGGTTTCAGAGGGTTTGGCTGGAGTCTGGTACTCGATATGATCGTTAGTGATGATGCTTTTACCTGTTGATGTGTTTGTCTGTAATTATTGGATGTTGATTAGTTTTCAAGCTGGACTCCAAAGCTAATCGACATTAGCAGAAACAAAACAGGCAATGAGTGTCAGGTTTACAGATATCGAGCTAGAATTTGGTGTCCTTGAAGCTAAAAACCATCCACAACACATACTGTAGTTAATCGTGTTAGGTCTTTGTTTAAAATGTTGCTCGTGACTGTCAGAGTCACTACTGTTGTGGTTCTGACTTGGTTCAAAGTTTTTGGCATTCTGGGAGCCGCAAGTAACTGCCTGCCCTGCCTGTCGGCACGCAGCACCTCTGTCTGAATCCAATTCAAGATGGCTGCAACAGCTGATCAACCTCAGCAAACACCTAAATGGTTAAAACTCCAGATATTGATATTATTAAGGGTAATGGTCTGATAGTAGCACATATTTAGAGTGCTAGCTAGCTACCGAGAGTGAAATTACACATAATTTTAATCTCAGATTGACCCAAACAGCTGAAAGTCAAGCCTCAACATGAGATGATCTTATTTTAAAGCTTTTTCCTGAAACGAGGCAAGCAACGTGTCTTCCATTAAAGTAAAACTAAAAAGTTTTTTTAACTTTAAGCTAGCGCTTTAACTGTGATCTCAGTGGTTGTTGGCTTAGGAACTTGACCAGTTTCATATTTGACACCACCCTGCAGCCCTCTGCTGACCAGATACTGCACTTAACAGTTTTGTGGAGCGGGTAGGTCTTCTAGGGGGTACGCTTATACCTGCATTATGGCTGTTAGCTATTTTCTGTGCAGTTAGCTTTTTCAGTTTGCTGATTGTCAATAAAAAACACAAGAAAAAGAAAAAAGAGTTTGTTTTTCTGTTGGCATCATGGCCGAGCCTGGAAGTAAAAGTAACAGAGTAATGTCTTTGGAGGTGAAGCAAAGGGCTAAAACCAGAGTGAACATCAGCGCGGCCTATGCTAGTTTGAGGGAGCTAAAGGAGGCTACAAAATCACGGATTGATGGTGACCTGGTTTTGTTGCTGCTGGACTTGTAAGTAATAATATTGTTTGTCGAACAGTGTGGATCTTTTTACTTTGTGGTTTATTTTAGCATTAGATGGCTCATGTTACCGTTAGCTCGTTGTTAGCGCTAGCTACAGCAGTCTGCAGCAGGGTTGTTTACTGTAGTTGTAATTCCACTTGCATCCAGTAGGGTGGAGGAGCAGGAAAATGCTGTGTTACTTTAAGGAATCCTGGCCTTTAGTCTCGTAGACGTTATTCCTATGACGTGTTGTGTTAAAGATACACGTTGACTGAGTTGGTCTCAGACGTAGAAAGTTATGTTGATCCGCCCCAACAGCATGATTACAGTGAAAACAGCTTTGATTACACTGTCAGAATGTAAAGGCGGGTTCATTTAGAAATCCTGTAAACTAGCAGTTTACAGCAGCAGACTGCCAGCAGAGACGGCTGATATTATCAGCTGTAAAAAGGCTGAACTATATATAAAGAGTGAAGCTGTCAATGTTTTTTTTTTAGTTTTGCTCCACAGAATCCAGAGGCTGACGTTTTGTGAATGGTGTTAAAGGAAGTGTAGCAGCTGAGTGAGTCGGAACAGACGACTGCCTCATTATAGCATCCAGTCACCCGCCGCTGTCAAAACAACACCACATGTTTTTAGTCTTGCCTCACCCTCACTCTTCCTCACTGCCTTCTCTGCTGTCTGCATCACTCCGTTACTCTGTCGTTCAGAGTTTAGAGCAGTTCTCTGCAAGTTCACACTTTTAGTTTGGTGGCATCTTTCCACTTTTTTTCCTCTTCGTGTTATTGTTCCACGTCGGAGATCTAAAGAGGGGTCTTTTGTGTCTGACTTTACCCCAAAGGCAGTCCTCTTGCATGGCAGATTAATAATTACAGAGTACACAACATCAGGGAAAACAGTTCCAACATCTTTGATGTCAAACATGAGAGAAACCAAAAATTACAAAGGAAAATAATAAGCATGACTCAGAGAAGTCTTGGAAGATGGTCTTTACTTCTCTCATGGCAGAATTTCCTGTTATTGTTTGCTTCCTACTGTTTCTCAGTGCATTAAAAACTTTAGGCAGGACTTAAAAGAGAAAGGCGTCGGCCTCCGAAGGGTCAGAAGTGCAACTGTCCGTGTGACGTTGTCACTGAGCACGAGAGGAGGCAAAATATAATGTTTCCTAAGGTTTGGTCCGTCTGTTTTATCCTGGGGAACATCAGCGAGATGTTCAGTAGTATTAGGATGACTAGAAACCACAGGGAGATGGAGCTGAGTTATGATGATGGGCTGTAATTGAAAGGTTCCTTCTCTATAAAACTCCTTCAAACTGAAAAAACCCACCAATTTACAGTTACTGTTGTGTAATTAACAAAAACAGCTGTTCTTGTATCAGTTGGGTTTTAACGATCACCATCTTATTGTTATTGTTGTTTTAGAGACATTTAGGTGTCGATGAAATGTTCTGTTAGAATCAGGAAAACTCACTGGAATATCTTGAAATTGAAAATAAAATAGCAAACTAATTAAAAATCACTGAGAAGGAATGAAAATCAGTCATTGCTTCTGAACTGTAGCTGAAATTTGTGAAAACCTGAAACTGAAATTTGCCTGAAATAAAATGATGATGCCAGTAGAGAAGGGTTAGGGTTAGCGGTAAGTAGTCACAGTGCTGTTTGGTATCAGGGTGTGTACCACACTCAACATGGACAGTTGTCTCAGGAGGTCATGTTGGTATTTAAAGGAGCAAAATGTAAGAATTCTGCTGTAAAATAATCATAAAACAGTCTAATATCTCAATCATGTTAGAAGGAAGGTTATACTGAAGCAGATTTCCTTCTCAGCCGGCTGGGGGTTGTCAGTTTTTATCTTTTTAAAAAACTCAAGAGGGATGTAGTTACTGTTTACAATCTGCGAGCCGGTGAGGTTGTCGAGCTAACGCTGCAGCGCCGGCATTTGTAATTCAACACAGACAGGCAAAAAGCTCCAGATTTGTTTACAGAACCAAAGCCAGTAAACAGGAGCGACCTAGAAGTTATTTCTAGTACCCCTGAGAAGCCACGGCATCTTTTTGTTTTACTCTCAGCAGGCTAGAGGCTAACGTTGAGCTAACAATACGAGCCTATAGGCTGAAACAAACAACGGTGAAATCAGTCTACTTTTTCAGTGACCAAAATCTCAATATTACAGTGAAATGAATGTGTGAAGTCAATAATGAGTGAAATGTGATGTTTTACTTCCTTAAATGAGTCGTTCACAACTAAAACAGCAAGCTAGCAGCAAGACGGCAAACAACCGCACTTCCTCTAACCCTGTATGTCTTCCGAAGACATGTTACCGTAATAACTGTAGGACGTGCTCTCTACCATAAAACAGCTAAGAGTGCTAACAAAAGATATAACAAAGGTATTTGTCTACTAATCAACTTAGTGTATGTGACTCGTCTTCACTTGTCATCTAGAACCTTCTGGCGCTGATCCGTCACTCGCAACCATGAAACTCACGGAACGGGAGTGAAAGTGACATTTTGTTTACAAACGTGGTCTGCAGTAACCAAATTTGACCACAGGATGTCATTCTTTCTTCATTCTTACATATTGCACCTTTAACTGTCCAGTGTATCAACATTTAAAACTATAAGACCATCTCCAAGCAGCTTGGTGTTCCCGTGGCAACAGTTGGATGGAGATGAAGACAGCCTCCCTATGGATGCAAGAGGAAACCCTATGACACAATTAAAGACATGTTTAAGTCATTATCTCTCAATCTCCATCTACAACTGCTATACTAACCTTCTGGACTCACCTGCTTCGTTGTTGCTCCTCCTGGTTGCTCCTGGTCCTCTGATGGACTCCTCACATCCCTGGATCTCCTTGTAACAAAAATAATGACATTTCTGCAAACCTCTGGTCCCAAATCTCCAGATCTGCTTTCAATAAACTTTTCATTTCATAGTCTCAGTCTGGTATTCTAATAGTTTAAATAATTCCTGCTATTTAATCCAAGAGAGCACATTTGGTTTTATCTGCACACCTATTCTGCATTTTAATTCCACGCAGACACAAACATCTAAAACTCAAATTTATTTCCTTGCACCTATCAGCAGGAACAAAAGTGTGCTCAATATTTAAACACATAAAAACAATTTGCAGGAGCCGGTAACACACGGCGATAAACAGCCAAACAATCAAAAAAGTCTGAATGAATTTGGCTGTAAAAGCGTTAAATGCTCTGAGCGTTAAACTCAGACTGTGACACGATGGAGTCTCGGTGTCAGCGAGGAGATTTCTGTTTAAACACGATCCTGGCTGGTGTTACTCCTCCTGCTTTACTGTGACAAGGAAGCGAGACGCTGAAACAGGAGAGGATTCACTGTAGTCCTGACAGCCGGTGGATGTAGCTGCAGCAGCGAGATGTACAGCCGAGACAAAAACACAGCAGCTGCCTGCTCACTGTTCTGATGCTTTCTCTGTTTATCGGTTTGCATAAAAATCAGTCAAACTAAGTTTGTCTGTTATCAGGTAAAAACGTTCATTACTGGATGTGTTCATCTCTTACAGCAGCTTTCAAAATGAGACAAATAGTAGTAGAGTGATTTTTTTCTTTAACTAGACACACACATAACATAATAAAATGTTGAAAGTGACTCAGTATCAATATTTTCTGTTGTATTTTAAGCCTAAAATAATGAAAAATCATCTTGAATCCATTTTCTCGGTTTAGTTTCCATGAGCTTTCATGTGCGACCAAATAGAAAGTTATTTGAGACGTAACGGAGATCCTTTGAGACTAAATTGCAAAAAGAAAATTTGCATGTACAGTTTTTCTCCCACAAGGATCAATTCATATTTGAATTAAAACAAAGGGTTTTGTTTTAATGTTAACATGTTTTAATATGTTTTCTTTGTTAACATCAGCCCAATGCTATTTATTCTGCCCTACAAGGTTTACATTTGTATAGTTTGTGTGTAATTTAATTGTGATTCAGGTTTTTATAAAAGTGCATCTTAAAGAAGACATATTATGACTTTTTTCTTAATAGTCCTATTTTCAAGGCAAACCATGTTTATGAAGTTCTCTGCTCCCACATGAAGTGATCTCAGCTGTTTTAGTCTTGACGTTTTCCAGAATGAGTCGTTTTAGGGCTCGGTCACATGAAGAAAACAACCTGGCCGCATACCTTGATAGGATGGTTTAAGTTGAGATGCTTCAATATCCAGGAGGGGCTTGGAGTAGAGTCGCTGCTTCTCCAGCATCAGCTCTCTAGTGCATGTGGGAGGTAGTTCTATGCTATTTCCCCGTATGTGACATCACAAATGGGGATCTTTTGAAATACCTTGTTTTAGGCACCCATCCATCCATCCATCCATCCATTATTGTCTGCTTATCCAAGGTCGGGTCGTGGGGGCAGCAGCTTATGCAAAGAGGCCCAGACTTCTCTCTCCCCAGCCACTTCAGTCAGCTCCTCTGAGGGATTCCTAAGGCGTTCCCTGGCCAGCCCAGAGACATAGTCCCTCCAGCGTGTCCTGGGTCTTCCTTTGGGTCTCCTGGTTGGACGTGTCCAGAAAACCTCACCAGGGAGGCGTCCAGGAGGCATCCTATCCAGGTGCCCAAGCCACTGGCTCCTCTTGAAGTGGAGGAGCAGCGGATCTACTCCGAGCCCCTCCCGGATTACCGAGCTTCTCACCCTATCTCTAAGACACCCTGCGGAGAAAACTCATTTTGGCTGCTTGTATCCATGATCTCATTCTTTTGGTTACTACCCAAAGCTCGTGACCATATGGTGAGGGTAGGAACGTAGATCAAGAGCTTTCTTCACCACGACAGACCGGGCCCTAGAAAATTGATGGCCATCCCACTGGCCACTCCAGGGAAGAGGATCAATTTGGTGTGCCACCCCAAAATTTTCCCAGGCCCCATGGCCACCCCTATGAAGCTTTTCTGGGGGCGCCACTGCTCGCCATGCCACTACGGCGCTTTCAAAAGACACACCATAGCAGCAGTATTACCCGGATTTGCCGCCACGGCGTGTCTTCTGAAAGTAACTCCTGCAGCCAACGAGTCATTAAGAAGAAATAAAAGTTTAACTCCTGACAGGTTTCTGCAGTAAAAGTCTTTTCCAGGCTTTAGGTGTTTCACGTTAGACGGCGCTCGCCTCGCGCTCTCATAGTCGCACCAAATGTAGAAGAAAGAAGAATGCATCAAGCTCTGAAATTACACGAGTGTTCAGAGCGAAGGTCAAACAGCCAAGTGAGGTAACGGGAAAACGGAATCATGCAGGATGATTTGTAAATATATTTTTAACCAAGAAGATCTGAAAGCTTAATCTCTTTATTTTGCTGATATCTGCTCTGAGTAATCAAGGAAAAAGGATTACGAAAAGGAAAAGAAATGGAAAAACTTCCACTTGTGAAGGCTGACATAAACAAGTCGACATCTCGCGGTTTGGTTTAGATGTAATGGGGACAACGAGGAAACGTGTCAGCAGCATTAGTCACACTCCCGAGCTTCAGACCGCTCTGAAGATCAAACTGCAGCGACGCTGATTGACTGTAAAACTGACATCCTCTCCCAAAGAGATGGGCTAGTGATTGTGAAATTCCTGGTTTTCCTGCAACGGTTGACGAAAACATTCCACAAAAATCCTACAGAGGTCTCAAACTGTGTGAGCGCGCGCGCGTGTGTGTGTGTGTGTGTGTGTGTGTGTGTGTGTGTGTGTGTGTGTGGGGGGGGGGGGGGGGG